>PVKU01000239.1:441432-604842 GCA_004027475.1 Anoura caudifer
CACAGAAATGGAGATCACATGGAGGGTTAGCAACAGGGGCGTGGGAGGAGGAGAGAGGGTGCAAAGGTACAGAGAATAAGTAGCATAGATGGTGGGTAGAAAATAGACAGGGGGAGGGCAAGAATAGTGTGGGAAATGTAGAAGCTAAAGAACTTATGACACATGGACATGAATTAAAGGGGGGGAATGTGGGTGGGAGGGGGTGTGCAGGGTGGAGGGGAATGATGGGGAAGAAATGGGATAACTGTAATAACATAATCAATAAAATATATTTAAAAAAGTGAATGAATGAATGAATGAATGAATCATCAAGATAAGAAAGACAAGGTAGGGCAAGAACCTTCCACCTTGAAAAGTTTTGGAGATGATGAAGCTGGTGGTTGCTTAACAATATTAATGTGATTAATGCCACAAACCTGTAAACTAAAGTGGACAAAATAGTAAATTTATGTTATGTATCATAATGAAAAATCAGAAGAATAATACAGTAACTCAACTGACTGGCGCTGTATCTGCTGTATATTAGTGGCATGACTTTGGACATAGCCTTAAAGCACTTAACCTGTTTGCTGATTCATAAAAGGGAAGTATTATTCCTTACCTCACAGGAATGAAGCATGGTAAGAATCTTACAAGTAGTGGGTATTCTATTAGTGAGAAATTTTTTGGATTTACAAATATTGAGCAGATATCTCAGAGATACTTAAATAGGTGAACTATTGTTTCTGTCATTGCCTTAAGGCAAATAAATATTAGAGGAAGAAGGCACTTGCATGAATGAATAATAGTGATGAAAATTAAGTAGAGGGTTTAACTTGGCTACTTCCAAAAGCACAGCAGTCATTTCATTTCAGGTTTGGACTGAGAACAACCAAACATTTAATCAAAGCTTCCAGTAACATTTAGTTTTAGTTATAGAAATAAAACCTGTCTGTCAGTTTTTGGCAATTAGCTAATCTAATTTAGCTTCCATACTGTATAGAGAGGCTTCTTCTCATTAGAAAAATGGAAAATCTGCATCAAACGACAGTGCAAATAAATTTTGTCCTGATACTTGAGACTGAAGTTTTAGCTTACTGCGAGCAAAGTTTTGGTCTTCGAACAACAACAACAAAAATGCCTGCATATATTTTTATTGTAATTTACTTAAACAACAGAAACAAAAACAAAACTTGCTTTGATTTTTTTTGAAGCCACAATCTATACTGCAGCTTTAAAACAGAGACAAAATCTGGATCTGGAATGCTAGCTCGCATTTCACTTGAAAATGTCATTCTCACTGGCTGAAGGGTGGGGGAGGGGTGTAGATGGAGATGTGAAAGGTACACAATGCACATCTGGCTGAAGCTGTTTCATGGCTGAATTAAAATGTGAATAAACTCACCCCATATGGTATCATTCACCACCATTAGTTTAGGTAGGCTTTTAAGAAAAATAAATTGCTAAGAAAGAGTAACATGCCACTCCCATTATTTTAGTTACAGCACTAACCAAAATCAGAAAGAATGCAATCTGCATCAATTCTGTTATCATTTTTGCACATCTGAGTTTACTGCATACTCACAGGGGACATATTAATTTGTTAAGAGCTTATAAGGTTCTATTTTCTTATTAGTTTTTGCTAAGTCAAACTCAAAATTAAAAGCTAAAGCAATTTAAAAATTCCACAGTGCTTGCATAGCACTTTTAATTAATGGGGCAATTAGCAGAGGGAATTAATGTGCCATTTTGTAATTCTTAAAGAACTGTAGGGAATGAACACATCAACTTGAAAGCAAAAGATAATAGTCTTGATAAAATAACTGATTATCATTCATTTCATCATTTCTCTTTAATGATGGCAGCTTCTTATGTAGCAAGAGAGAAATTGACAGCAATACTAGTGCGAGAGAAAGAAAATCGAGGAGGGTCCCAGAACCTCTCAATCCGTGAGCACTCAATGCCCAAGGACAGAAGTGTACGCCTGGAGACAATGCCCGGCAACACTCCGCTCCGCATCGCATAACAAAGGTCAGGATTTGGGAGACAAAGGCCCTGCTGGTATCCAAGAATATAAAATTGCTTGCTTGCTTTGTTCTCTGCATATCTCCCTGGTAAATATATTGTGGCAATAGGAAGGTAGCTCAGGATTAGGGAACACGAGTCTCAGATATATTATCAAAATCTGTCCTACGGGTGTGTGTGTGTGTGTGTGTGTGTGTGTTGGTGGAAGAAGAGGACATGGAAATAAGGGAAAACTGGATGGGGGTGAGTTGATGTAGTAAGAGGATACCATGAATTCAGCTGAGTATCGTAGGAGTACTAATAGGAATAATAAGAACAATAACAATAATAATAACACATTTTGAAGCAATGAGAAACCATGTTCACGTTTCCACCATGTGGCAGGGGCTGTGTTGAATGCCAGGAATATACATGGAACAGGACTCCTGACTCTAGGAGTTTAAATCCAAGGGCAAAAGTTGAAAAGACTCTGAGTACTATCCGAGGCAGAAGAGAAATGTTTAACTCCATTATAAAGTTCAGCAAAGGTTTCTTAGAGGACAGAATTCCTGAACTAAATCCTGGAATATCAAGAAAATTTATCTGAATAAATAATGATAAACAAAAAGGGGAATAAAAAAGCATAATATAGGTAAAATGACGTAACTTCAAGTCATTGTTACTAATGTTTGAATTAAGAAGTGGAGGTTGAGTTAGAAGGCAAGTCACAATGGGTCTCATGTTGCTACATGAAATAGCCTGAACTTCATGTTGTAAAAGCAGTAGAGTATAGGTAGTTCACCATGGTCTTTCTGCATCACTACATGTTCTTGCTAAGTGCACCAAATTGCAAGGATCACTCATTGCCAGATATGGAGCCATTAGGCAAATAAGTAGGGCAAGATGACATATCGTAACTACTCTGTAACTGCTCACATCTCAAAAAAAAAAGTATTGGTTTGTTTGCTTCTTGCTGCAATGCATAGTGCTTGCCCTAAAAGTACTAGATACCTGGGTTTCTCAGCTGAGAAGTAAACCCACTGCACAAGTAGCATTCACCTAGGACCATTGTGTCACTCTGCTAAACTTGAGGGCAAGAAGAATTGATGCATATACGCTGATGCTCACTATGTTTGCTGGTATGTAGGAAATAAATTCCCTTGTCTCTGATTCCAGAGTCTTCTCTCAGCAGCCAAACAATTGTTGCAGCCTAATGAATTAGCTTGAAAGATAAGGTAACATATACTCTTCACAGTCCTTGATGCTTGGTTGCAGTAGTAAGAGCAAGTTGAGCACGCATTGTTTCCCAACTGTGGAACTACTGGCATTTTGGGCTGGATGGTTCTTTGCTGTGGAGGACTGTCCTGTGCATTGCAGGATATTTAATATATCCTTGTACTCTACCAACTTGATGCCCATAGCACCACTCCATTTTGACAACCAAAAATATCTCCAAACATTGTTGAATGTCCCCCAATGGGACACTATTGGGAACCACTAGAGAAAGAGAGAGAGTTCAAGGTGTTATGTAAGAGAATATTGTGATAGCTACAATAAGCAGTACCCTGGATTGCTGCTCAACTTTCTCGGCATTAGGATCACTATGATCTACTAGTCAAACCCCTAAATTTCTGTCAGTGAGATTCTCTGACTGTCATACTATCCATGCTCCCTTATACTGCAGCTCACCTTGGTTCTGACTGTTAAGTGCCAACACCTTGGCTCTGTTTTTTGGTATTCCTATCATCACCATGGGCAGCAGGAGCACAGGTCCATAGCAGTCCATTACTAGCTTCTCAGCAACGCATATGTCCCCTTCGCTGACGTATTCATTTTGCTCTAGGGGAGAATGTATTGTAGGATCTGCCAAAGCACATAGTAAGCCTGGTGTTCTTGGATCTAATATCATTAATTGATTATAATATTTATATTCTCTGGGGCTTGTGACCATTTTATCAATACTTTTCTAAGGCAGTCCCACAGTGCCATTTCATTTATTCTAAGCCATTGTTGATCTCAGACTTCAAAGAACAATGTTAGAAACGGAATGGGATGGGCTCTAATTCTCCTTCTTCCAAGCCCTGACTCATGGGAGAGAAACCCATCTCTATAAACCTTTCTATATTCTGAATTACCTGGGGTTCAGTATTATTAAAGTTGATTCTAGGATAGGTTACCCTGGCCCTTTCAGCCAGACCTTCTGACCTTTTAATAGATAACATTATTCTGTAGCAGGGGTAGCACTTCTCTGGTAATATCATTACTTTTATGTTGAGTCAATACTTCCCTATTAATATTTGAGCCCCATTTATTTGTTTGGAAGCCACAAAGAGATTTGAGAACAGATTTAGAGCAAGGAAAGCAATATCATGTGAAAACTTAGCCTCAAGTAAAGTCTTTCCATGATATTCAGACCTTGGGAAGTCACTGTCCTCTGTCCTGGTGGAAGGGTATGCTGGCCCAAAGGGTTCATGAGACTCTAGGGATTCAACATTCTCAAGGTATCCAACCACACATCGTTACCCCAGGGCTCAGGGTCTCATTACATTCTAGTCAAGATTCTGAGTTCAGCACAGGAAACTTGCCAGTACTATAAATTCAACTGTCTTTGACTCTGCTTTTCTTACTAATAGTACTTAGGTCTTATTTTTCCACAGTGCTTTCTCTGGCTACATGAAATAGGGTTATGATTCTTCCTTTAGTTGATAGATTAGCTGGGCCTTTCATTTTCTTTTTTAAACATTTCAATGGCAATTAACAGCCAAAAATACTTCAAATCTTATAATAATATCTTTACATTGCTCAACTATTAGAGACATTGTATGAACTATGAAATCTCCTTCTCTATATATTTAATCTCAGCTCTCTATAAGTGAGAGTTTTAGTAATTTTGATATGACAGCATGCCAGGAAGATCATCACCCTAAGGACAACCAAGAATACGGTATTTGTTAATAGCTGGCCATTAGTGATTAAATTCCAAAATGCTATTCTGATGGCTATCTACGAAGACCACTTCTGGTACCACCTGTTGTAACTTGGCTTTCCCAAGCAGCAGACTCAGAAACATATATTTAATGAGAATAGATATTTTCAAGTTGATTCCCAGAAGCACTGGTAGAAGGGTCAGAAAATGAGAAGAATTGGGAAGGAAGCCAACAAATGATGCCTTACAGAGGAGGTAACTGCAAAAAATGCCTGGAGTTCAGTCCCAGCGGGAAACACAGTAACAATGTAACATGTACCTTGAGCCAATGCTATGTGAGAGGCTAGTGAGCTGGAATAGTTTTCCATCATGATCAATCAGTCACTGAATGAGGGCTACTCATGGGGGGTGAAGTGGATAAGTATCAACTACCTGGCAATATAATACCCTGTCCATCTTAAAGGTGAAAGTTACCACCATCAGAAGAAGCCTTTAGGTAATGAATGAATGTCATTACACACTGAAATTGCGAGAACCAAAGCAATATGGATGTCTTTTTCTGGTCATTTCAAGTCACAACACAGCCTTGCTTCTGTACTTTCAAAATTTCCAGTCCTATGTCATAGTCAACTCTTCCCATGTGAATCAGAAGTATGTACAGTACCTCCCCCCAGAAAAGTGATCATCATTGTCATTTTTCTATCCGTATCCCTTTGCCCACGTTATTAGCTCATTCTAGTTTCTGAACCCTCCAGAGCTGGAAAACAGAAAGGAGGGGAAGGAGGGGAGACCGAGGAGCTCTGACTTGTCTGAAACTGTCTCATGCTCTCTGGACTTGGCCAATGTATAAAGCCAGCTCTTTAATGGACACACTTGGGGGTTCTTTAGCAACCTCTCTTCCACAGGTCCCCTTAATACAGTCTTTTCTGACTCATAGCTTTCTCCTCCTGCATACACAGGAAATCCTTGGTTACAGTTTCTCTGTCCTGAGTCTTGTCTACCTCTCTAGGGGGCCCTATTAGGCAAGATCCCATATCATCCCCTGCTGGTCCTCTCTGGTGTGTGTGGATCTCATCTGTCCACAGAAAACATTTCTGATCTGCCCTGACAAACTCTGAACGTGCAGGTCACGTAGACAGCCTTCCTTCCTTCCTTTGTTCCACCACTGAGTTAGTAAAGCAGCCCACATTTGCTTGTAGACATTCCCACACTGGAGTTGGGCGTTAGTACCTTGATTCCCTACAACTGCACAACACATATATAATACTCTTTATATGGTCTTCTTACCTGGTTTAAGGTGGCGGGCAGAAATCTCTGACCCCTTTCTGAGGGTGAGAAAGGGAATTTTTCCAAAATATTTTTTCCACAAACTCTCTCCTAAATGCCTTCCTCAACTTTATATACCCTCAATATATGTAAGAGATTTAAGAATTATCAAACAAATGCTTGGCCACCTACTTTTTGCAAAACCTTCTTGGTGGCCTACCTTCTAATTCACTGTGGCTTTTTATTTTTACTGTCATCAGACCTCAGACAAAATTTACACAGAATGGTTCAAGTTAACCTCTTACCATAGATAAAAAAAATCAAACAATTCCTGAAAAATTAAAATTGTGGTTGCAGAAATGTATATACTCAATATAGAAAAAAATAGAACAAAAAAGAAAGCACAGAAAAAAAAAAAAAAAACACCAGAGAAAAATATGCCTCATTAGGCCAGCATCCATAAACAACTAACAGTACACCACTTTGATTTATTTCTACCCAATTGTTCTTTATTCTGTACATATTGTTCTTTAGATGTGATGGTAATACTTTATATATAATTTCCCATTGGGATTGTTTTTTCTTAACTCTGGTATTTTTCATATAATTCTAAACACTTCACATCAGGATTAATAAGGATGAACTGGGCCCCTAGGGGAATGAAACAAAATATATTTTACTCTTTGCTATTTTTAAATATTTTGATTGATTCTAAATTTTAGCAATAATGAATATTAATAGCATAAATATTTTTTCCCCTTACATTTTTTCCTAGGTCTAGAATCTATTCACAGAGGCATAATTATCAGCTTAACAGGAAACTCTCGGGATTTAAAGGCATCTCTCTGGTCTAACAGCAGGGTGCCTCACTGTGGTTGTGTCCTGGCAGGATGGCCATTGCAAAGGCTGGGAGAAGCTCAGAATAGACAGGGACCAAGCCCTGGTCTAGGGGCCACTGCTAAGACTCTTGAAAAGATAAGCAGGCACAAGGACTCTCACACATAACAGGTACTTTCATTGGATGACTTTGGCTACAACAATCATACTTGTTTGTAGAACTGAAGACTGAAATAATAGGAGAGACTTACTTTCTTTAGTTTAAGAAAACCCCCGAAGACTTACATGTTGTACAGGCCACACACAGAAGTGAATTGCACTTAGGGGGTGTGCAGCAAGTTGGGCCCATCTATGGGGAGAAACCACTGCTCACCACTAGATAGGCTTGTCTGATTTACAGAAAAAATATAGATGACCAGTTAAATATGGATTTCAGATAAACAACTGATTTTTTAATTTTATTATTGTTGTTGTTCAGTTACAGTTGTCCCACCTTTTTGCCCATTGCTCTCCCCTGTACCGCCCTCCCCTGCTCCTACAGTCAATCTCCACCCCATTATCTGTGCCCACATGTCCTCGACTCATGTTCCTTGACTTGCCCCTTCCCATTCTTTTCCCCATTAGCCCCCTCCTCCTTCTGCTCTGATCACTGCCAATCTGTTCTCTATTTCCATGTTTCTGGTTCTATTTTGCTTGTTTGTTTGTTTTGTCAATTAGGTTCCAGTTAAAGGTGAGCTCATATGGTATTTGTCTTTCACCGCCTGGCCTACTTCACTTAGCATAATGCTCTCCAGTGCCATCCATGCTGTCACAAAGGGTAGGAGCTCCTTCTTTCTTTCTGCTGTGTAGTATTACATTGTGTAAATGTACCATAGTTTTTGATCTATTCATTTATTGATGGGCAATTAGGCTGTTTCCAGCATTTTGCTGTTGTAAACATGCTGCTATAAACATTGGGGTGCATAAATTCTTTTGAATTGGTGTTTCAGGGTTCTCAGTGTACAAAGGATATTTTTTAATATAAGTTTGTCCCAAATATTGCTTGGGACTTGATTATATTAAAACATCATTTGTTGTTCACTAAAATTCCAGTCTTACTGGGTATCCTGCATTTTATCTGACAAACATAGCCTCAGCCTGCTGTTGCCATCCAGGAAGGCGGGACTAGGACTGCTGGATCTTCAAATCTCTCAAGAGCTACCAGAAATCTGGAATTTCTTATGAAATCTTATTTCTAAGTTTTAGCAATTAATTATAAATGTTTCAAAAACACATCTGGAGGCCAGATGATGGCAGCAGGCCATCAGTTAGGGACCTGTGATATTAGATTATGATCTAGAATACTAAATAAAACTTAGATTCCATTGGAAGGAACAGTTCGAATGCATATTAATCATATCTTCTTTATGACAGTGATTTTTTGAGAGCAGGTGCAGACAGGGGAAAGATGGGAAAAAACATGTGGCCACAATTCCTTCAAAAGAGGCTGAGCAAGAGAGGAAAAGTTGGAGTACTGTTGGAGAAAAGAGACTCTGGATACCACATATAAACTCTTTCTACTCGACTAGCTTAAATAAAACCAGCCTTGTGGCTTAGAAAAGTTAGTATTTGCCCTCAAAAATCACATATGTTTCATTAACCATAGTCACATCAAGAATTTTAGGATAATATTAAGGAAAACACAAAAATTTCCTTTATTTAAAAAGTTTTTAAATAAATCAAAAAAGAGTTTCCAAAGAAAAAATGAAAAGTTACTCAAGTTAACATATACCAAAATAACGCAAACTGCAGCTTCTTTTTAAACCTCTGTTTGTTAAGTAAGCATGTTTATGTTTCTTTGGTACTAAAATTGAGACAATTTTAATTGAAAAATCTATATCTCTACTGGGTGAAAATTATTTCCTTGGAAGGGTGTAAGTTCCAACCTACTAATTTAAAATAAAATAATGACTTTCCAATAAGTTGCAGGAAGGAGACATTTAGAGAATTATCATGAGGCACATGGCAAGGAACACCATTAAGAATGATGGATACAGGTAGCTGAACATTCTGCTGCTGCTAAATTGAGTTCAGCGGGCAGGTGAGAGGCTTTTATTTACTTAGTGCCAAGCACTGATGCATCCATATAAATTGTCTGGCATGTGCAGCATTATGAGTCAAACAATTTGGTCCTGCAAAAATAATTCTAGATGCAGAGTTGCCTAGATGTAATTTCCAGAGTTCTATATTCAGCATATAGAATTCAGGTCTTATTTTTGCTGAAATGGGAGTAACAGTGTATACTCCTTAGCAAAAAAGAACGAGGTTTCTAACTATCCCTACCTGGGTTCTAAGCCTTAATTTCAGAGCTGAATACTAGATATCTTAGTGCATTATTAAATTAATCAATCAATGACTGAGTATAAATTTGTACATAATTATTATTCAATCAGGGATGATATTCAAAATCTTTAATCTTACACGTGGCATAAATACTGACCAATCAAAACTGATATCAATCCAACCAGAATAGATGTTTTCTGCAAACAGAAAAAATGTGTTCCTATACCATTATATCAGCCTAGTGTATATTCAGAAAGAGGTGCTTTAGGAGGAAGAAAAAATTAGACCAAACTCTGCCTTCTAAAATTGTGTAGTATCATTGATGTTGACATCGGAAGGCACCCTAATTAGCATTTAATTCACTAGTTCACCATAATGAGGCCCAGGGAAGACAAAAAGAGGAAAAACCAGAGTGGAGCACCACAACTACCCAGTTGTCTTCTTGTCCATAACATCTAATACGTTGTTGTAGTTTGAAAAATTAGTGCAATTATTCCCCCCCGATGACCATGTCTCATTCTAACATAACTTTGTGGCACCTCCCATCAACAGAGCACTGTCTGCTTCACTGTCCTCTGAATTTCAACTGGCCCTAGATTTGCTATGACCAATGACAGAATTGTTGTGCCAATTCTGAGCCTTGGCTGCAAGAGGCATGCACACTTCCAATCTCTTTCTTTGATGCTTGCTGCCACCATGCAAACAAGCCTGTGCTGGCCTGCTGAATGATGAAAGCACATGGTCCAGTTACCCTGTGGCCCTAACGGAACTGCCAGTTAACTAGAGATACATAGAGACATGCAGCCAAGACCAATCCTGGCCAGATCAGCAAAGGCTTTCAGCTGACACATAGACTTGTGAGGTACAATAGTTGTTTTAAGCCACAAATATTTGTGGTGGTTCGTTGTACAGCAACAGATAATAAATGCATTGGCCTGGCTATTTAAGAAAAAAAAAAAAGAAGAAAGCACAAACTAGGGTTTTATTAGCAGACAGGAATACATATATATTAATGGGTCAAATTTTACAGGAGGATCAGGAATGCTTGAGAAATACAAGCCAGTCCTCATTTTTATAGTGCTGAGGTTGACAAAAAAAAGTAGCTGTTTGACTATAAGGGAATTGGCGGGGGGGGGGGGGGGGGGGGGGGGGGGGGCGTGGATTGTTGTTATGTGTAAAGTAAAAGAATGCAGTCTAGCTACCTCCAGGAGGTGTCTAGGTAACTAAGGGAAGCAGTTTCCCATGACCTTGAGAATGGGCCTGATAAGTAGTGTTCTCATAGCCCTGAGACTGGGTCCAGTCAACTGTTCCCATAGCCCTGAGTGGGCTCGCATGCATAGTATGAAGCTCTGTTGCATAAGATATGCTGATATCCTACAGGCTTTGTTTGTCTTGTATTTAAGGGGGTAGGGAATCCCCACTGGGGGACAAGGGCCATGACAGGTAACATGCTGGAGGACAGGCGACATACAGAGATATGCAGGGGGCACACGGTCTGCAGTGTGCGAGGCTTGCCCACCCATGAATAAAGGCATGCCAGTTCCATGAATATTCTTTCATCTCCCTGAATACCATGAACCAGTCAGACCTTAAAAGGTTGTAACACATTTTGCCATATTACAGTAATAGGTGGATAAATAAAGTGGGAGTAAATAGCCTCTATATTATATTTCTCATTGATGGTACAGATAACAATAGGCAAAAATAATATTTGTAGAAAACATTTCACCATGGGTCCCAATGTTTACATGAAAGCCTTCTGAAATTGAAATGGACCTGATAAAAAGATTTTCTTGAAAGATACTTCTTAATAAACATGTATCCACAATGTCACTTTAAATGCCAATTTACTAAGGATCACAGGGAAAGAAGGTGACCTTTCTCTTCAATTAAATGTAAATATCTAGGTCTATATGGTACTTTTGAGTTAAATGTCATTGACTTTTAATGAATGAAAACAGGAATGCTGGTTTCAAACACATAGATATATTTCTAGATGCCAAGACAATATACGATTAGAGCGGCAAAGTTGTCACTCAGAAGTAAATACTGCATAAGCTTAAGGTTAATGAGAAGCCTGAACTTCAGAAAAGAACATAGTGACTGTTATTTCAGAAGTATTACAAATGAAATGGACATTACTGATTCATAACACCCTACAATCCTCACAAGATGGCCAAGTAGCATTAGCTCTCAGCTCCATCCTTTAAAATCAGCCTGGGAGAAACTATGAAAGTAAGATAGCAGCATAGATCTAAGGAACCAACATTTGAAAATGAGAAGCCCTTGAGAACTAATATTAAAAGAATGAAACAAAAAATATCCTGGGCTAGTGTGCATGTGTATGCATGTGCATGTGTGCATTTGTGTACATGGATGTAGAGGGTCTCAGGAGTGGTAAGACTAGTGGAAAGTCCTGTGACAAAGTGACCCTACACTGTTGTGGAAAGAGAGGCTAGGAGGGAATATTTAAACTATGTTCTTGCTTATACCCCAGAATCTCTTGAAACAATCACAACCTGTGTCACTCATAGGTATCAACAGCAATTGTGGAACGAGAGGGGAAGCGTCAGGCAGCCTGAAAACTGGTGGGTGAGGAGCTAGTGAAAACAGATGCAGGTCACCCTGCTGGGCCTCAGGCAGTCACTCCACAAGTGCTCCTCCCGGTGGAGAGTCAGTGGATTAAGAAACATGGAGTTTATCTCTTCATGACACCCACTAACAAAATGAGTGACTGAAGTCATTGCAGCAAAGCAGAGCGGTTCAAATGTGTTCTGTGGTATGTGGGTTAACCGGACTCATATAACCAATTACCTACTAGACATTTCCCTTACAATACTTCATTAGCAACTTACTCCAAATAGAGTGTCATCTCCTTAAAATCTACTCCTCTTTCTGGTTTTTTTTTTTCTTTTATCAGTGGATATATTACCCATATAGCCATCTAAGCAAGACACTTGAGAATCATCCCAGACTCTTACAATCATATCAAATTTTCCTGCTAATATTCATTTCCCCCATTCCCATTGTCAGTGCCCTACACATACAATATAGTATTATATATAATTTATATAGTGCCATGTCTATTGTTCCTAACTCCATTAACATCAGAGAGAGCTTGCTAAAACAAAAGTCTCATCACACAGCAGGATAATACCTTAACTACCTCCTCTCAATCTTATTTCCAGACTTTATGGTCAGTCATAAAGCATTCCACATATATAATATTTTTAAAAACATTGCAAAAGAAAAAATTTGCTTATGACAGTATATAACCAACATATCCTAAAGGTTTATTTTTTCTTGTTAAAATTATTCCCTCTGTAATACTATTTGAAGGTTCCCCTGTTATTGCAATTTATAGTGTTAAAAATAGTATTTTCAGTGAATTACTCTGAATTATCCAGTATGTGTTTTAATTATTGCTAAGTTTTCTAAGTTAAGTTATTTGTTGCCTGAATAACTACCCTCTTCCCACTTCAAACACCAGCCACGTCCTAATAAAAAAAAAATAGGAAATAATGAAGGAACACCACTCCTCAGTTTCAACAGTTGTTTTCTCCCTCTTGGCAGTGGGGACTGCCCAGCCACCAAAAGAAATCTTGAGTCCTCTAAATAGGATGATGCATTATCTCCACTAAAGGAGGTGGACAGAACAGGACTTCCTTTCACATAGTCTCCAGTTTTCCTAAGAAAATAAGCATGTTGGCACAATTGCATATATATATTAAACATATGGGATAATATCAATGGCTATTATGAGTAGAAAGGGAAATGTAAAATTCTTATTAATTTTGATTTCAGAGTCCCAAAGTAAATGTTCTTAAGGAATTACCTAGAAATACCCTTATAGGCATTCCTTGGATATTGAGCTCTCTCATTTACCCTGAGCTATGAGGGTTCCTTACCCATGAGTCTTTTTCTAGGAGCCTCTATGTCCACATCTTCTCATTCCTTTGCTAAGAAATCCCACGTCTAACCATAAGTAGCATCTTGCTCTCTATACCTATTCCTACCCATACTCTCCATCTATGGCCAAATCTCTGACATTCTGTCTGGGACTCCTGAAGGCCAGAATAGAAGTCCTTTAGAAAAATAGCAGATAGGGGAGCTCAGGAACTCCAAGTTCTATGGCCAAGTCTGAAATAGGCTCCTCCAGCTTGGATTTTACTTTTCACATCTTCACTAATATGAGATGAAGCTCATCTAGCTCTTGGGCTATTGAACCTATTAGATTAAACACAAATCTTCCCTTAAAGTGGGCAAAATTTTGGAGCCAGGACCATTGATATTAAGGTACATATCTCTTCCTTTTATTGTCAATGGGCCCCCTACTGCACACTTGAACATTTGGTTTCTTTTCTAGTTCTCCTTAATTTCAAGCAACATAAAAAAGTAAATACTATATTACTTCTAAAGGTTTCTTCTTTGGAAGTACTCAAGATTGATCATTCTGGGAAAGACTCAGTAAAGTTGTCCAATTGTCTTCAATATTTATCTTATGGAATTTGGGGATGAGGCAAAAGAGAAGAAATTCATAACTAATTCTTCTCAATGTACTTATTTTTGCCCCTCTTTTTCAATGTCTAGGCTGCTGTGCCTTCCTTATAAGTTCTTATTTTCCTTTGATCAGTAAATTATACTATGTTATTGCCTAACTTTGTACCTGACATATAACTCCCTAAATATATAATGACTACCTGAATAAATAACTAAGAAACACAGTTCATGGTGAATGTGCACAGCTGTTGCAGAAATAACCTTGACTCTTTAATCATGGTACATTTTACCTGCTAAACTTTTGGACTCAGAAAAATTGACTGTTTGCCATTTAATGAAATACAGAACATTAGAAATCAGCATATTGAATATGGCCACAAAACAAAATATTGGCACTAGTGCCCTCAAACAATGCCTTAGCTATGTAAAATTTAAAAGAACTTTTATCAAAACAGTAGTTAAAAGACATGTATAACAGTTCAGCTCATTCAGCCTCTCTTCTAGGCCTGTATGCAAGGACCATGGAGCACTGCAGCTGCACCCTGAAGGACAGGCAAGCCAGATACTCATCCCCGATCTCTAGCTTTCTCATTGCATTCTTAGCTCCTAAAGCTTCAGTGACTGAAATCCCCAGATATTGCAGAGTATGCTGATTCAATCTTACTTATTGAAATTCTGATATATCTCTATCTGCCAACTAAGACTATTTTACTCACATTTGTCTTCACTCCCCCATGAGGAATTTTAAAGTTATTCAGTCAATTCATACTATGCAGTATATTTTATTCTTTAATTGTTTATAAACATCCACTGTTTGCTAGCATTGTCCTGACCATTTTAAGGATTTCAAATAGATTATGAGCTAGATGGCAAGTAAGAGAAATACACAACAATGAATTGGGGAAAATACAAGAAAATACCACTAAGCACAAAAGAAAGATACATACTTTTTAGTTTAGAGAAACAGAAAAATAGCCAGGCAGAGATAAGAGCAATAGAATGTTCGAGTAGCATGTTAAACTGCTGGTAGGAAAAAAGAGCAGTGAGCAGAGCGGGACAGCCAGTGGAGATGCCGTCACTGATATCCTCAACTCCACGTCTCAGCCCCAAACTGTATCTTCAACTCTACTCCTGATAATACATACAAAAAATATTGACACAGGAAAATATCTTTGAGTTAAACCAAGAAATGCACCTAAAAGAGTAAATTAAAATCATAGTAAAATATTGTATTCCTTCTACATTTTTGAGTTTTATATTTTGCTTTGTTTTGGCACAGTAACCAGCAGAGCAAACTTTAAGTAAACAAGGACAATTACTTTAACATTATACATTCTGATCACATTCTGGCTTCAGGGTGCATCTAATATTGTTGGTGCATCTGTCATAATAATATGTGGGATTCGATACTCATGATCAGAAACACTGACCAAGGAATCCAGGGAGCCCTTCATGTCACCATCCAATATTGCTGAGGTTACACGAATGATAAGAACCAGGAAATTTTAGTTTATAAAACAAAAGGGAAAACAGCTGTAAAAGATGAGATCCAAATAGACAAATTTTTTGTAGGAAGAAAACAGATGTTGTTCAAATTTATTTCCTGTTTCTTCCTGTCAATGATGTAATTCTCTGAACTCAGACATTAAGCCCAGATGGCTCAGCCAAAAGGATATCTGCGTCCAGAGACCTCATCTCAACCAATTTTGGTAAAAATCTATTAATTTTTTATTATTGTATTCCAGTCTTCATTGGCTTTACTTTCAAATCTTGAATTTCAAAAAAAATATTTTAAAAGATTTACTAAAAAAATATTTACATCTATACAAATTCAAGCAAGAAATTAGTTTAAAACATTATAAAAATCAAATCCAAGTAGTGAAAACGGTTCCTGGCAGCACCCACAGGGAACTGAATTGTAGGATTCGGATCACAAGTGCAACACACAACATACATTGCTTCATGTGATATGATGGGGGATGAAAACTAAGGTAAACACACTTAGAGACAAAAGATCATTTGAAAATAAATATAATGGTAATCATTCAGCTCAAGAAATTTGAAAACACAAAACAAACAAAGTAAGTAAATTAAAGTAGACAAAATCTATTTAAACATCAGCAAAACCAAAGGTGAGATCCTTGAAAAATTTATTATTTTCCTAGTGAGTTCTACCCCTCACATAGCTAGTAATTAATTTGATATAATGCCAGCAATATTACCTAATTTTTCTGGAGTAGTGTATGAACTCTATCTCAGAATAGTGTTTTTATATGCATGAAATAAATACACACAGTCTTTGGTTTGCATAGTAATATGGAAACAGATTTTATGTCAGTTGCCACAATCTTTGCAAAGACTGTATACAGAATTGCAAAAAAAAAAATTGAAATACAGTTCTTATGTATTAAGTAATAAATAATTGTGCATCTTGCTTCTTCACTAATGCAGTAAATCAGTAAATAAGGGCCAAAAGTGATTCTAATATCTATCATAATTTCAAAAAGGTTATGAGCATCAATGTTATTTCAAGGAGCTTAATATCCTTTGCGGCAGCATGGATGGAACTGGAGAGCATTATGCTAAGTGAAATAAGACAGGTGGTGAGGGAAAATACCATATGATCTCACCTTTAACTGGAACATAATCAACAAAAGAAAAAAAGCAAACAAAATATAACCAGAGTCCTTGAAATTAAGAACAATCTAACAATAGCTGGAGGAGAGGGAAGAGGGGACAGTGGGGAGAAGAGTTTTCAGGAACCACCCTAAAGGACACATGGACAAAACCAAGGGGGAGGGTGGAAGCAAGGGAGGGCAGTGGGTTTGGAGGGGGTGGGAGGAGGGGTGGGGAGAAAATACAGACAACTGTGATTGAACAACAATAAAATAATTTAAATTAAAAAAAGAAAAAAGATCTACAACAACTGAAAAGTGACATAAAACTTTATCTAAATTCTATCATTGGAGATGTGTTGTTCTGTGTAGATTCGTAGTTGGATAAAGTGCTAAAATTCAGTTTCACGTTGCTGAAAATAAATACCTACTTTTTCCACATCCACATTTTCAGATACCCTGAATTCTACCCATGGAACTAGATTTCAGGTTAAGAACCTCAAAAGGCAAATGACTTAAGCTTTTGTACTTTTGTACTTCAGTTTCCTTATCAATAAAATGAAATTAACAGAAGAACCTACCATGCTATATTGTTGAAAGAAACAAAATAATACATATAAATCAATTAGAAGAATGGATGTAAAAAAATATTTGCTGCTGTTGTTGATGTGAATTTTTAAACAGACAACTCCTACCTGATAAAGGTTGGTTCACAATATAGAAAGAGATAAACAATGTCAATGTCATTTCATAAGGATGGTGCAATTATTTAAAACCAGATAAGAACAATATACAAGAGCAATCAGAGTTTCATTTCACTTATAAACACAGAACCAAAAAACTCTAAAATAAATTTGCTCATAAATAATAGGTCACGCATACAGTGTGAGTCAACATAGAACATCTCCAATGACATTCTCCGTATTGACCGACTCAGAGATAAAACTCATATGATTTCCTCTATAGACAAAAATGAGTTGTCAAACTGCAGCATATTTAGAAGAGAAAGTCTTAGTAAGCAAGGAATGAAAGGAAATCTCCTTCATCTGGAAAGACTTATAATTCAGAAAAGTACTGTAAACATTACATTTAATGGTGAATACATATATGAAAGCCTTTTAAAATCAAGAATTAGCAAAAGTATCAGTTAATTGTTTATCAGTTTCTGGCCAATAAAATAAACACAATATAATAAACAGAAAGTATAAGGGACAGTAAGGGAGAATTTATCTACATAGAGAAATCAGCAGAATAAATAGAAAAACCATTAGTATCAAGAAATTTTAGCATATTTGCTCTATACCAAGATGAACATTAAAAATAAATTGAATTTTTCTAATCAAAAAGAAATATAAAATATAATAAAAATACAAATAGAACTGTTTTATTAGAGGTAACAAAAACTAAAGAGTTATACTAACAAAAAGCAAAAACATTTAGCAAACATTTCATCAAAAATACTGAGACCATTCTAAGGGGTATTAAAGAAGATCAGGAGAGAGAGTCTATCCCATTGGTTAAGAATACTTAATATTATAAAAATAGAATGTCTCCTAATTAATCACTAAATATATGCCAATCTTACTTGTAATTAGCTTTTTAAAGGAATTTAATTGACATATTCTAAAATTTATATTAAAAATAAAAATCCATGAATATCTAAGTATACTTTTTGAAAAAATAGTATAGTACAAGTGGACCAAACAGTAAACAAACTTCAAATCAATAGTATAAAAACAACATGATACAGGCAAAAGGACAGCTTAATTAATCAATGAAACCAAATGTAAAACTTTGGACTGACCTGAGTATGAATGGATACTTAATACTGGAGCAAGATGAGTGGTTTGTTCTGTTTGTAATACTTCATTTTGAGTTAAAAAAAAAAAAAAGAGTTGTAGAAAAGATGATAAAATAACAACAGCTATCTGGAAAGGTAGTAGCAGCAGGGAGTGCAAGTTTGCCAATCTTTCTGAATCCCTACATTTAAAAAAAGCTACGAGAACAAGACCAAAGGCCAATGGAAACCATTTGCAACAAAATTAGGTAAGAAGGTAGCCAAAGAATGTATATGCATATATGCAAAACCCATGGATCCAGACAACAGTGTGGTAAGGGCTGGGGTTGGGGAGGGGGCGGGGCAGGGGCTTGGCAGAGCAGGTAAAGGGGGGAAATGGGGGAGATCAGTAATAGTGTCAACAATAACAAAGAAAGAAGTTATCTCTACAAACCCTTCAAATACAAGAGGGTGGAGACAAACCACCAACTGCCAAATGACGCCCATGGTATTATAATCCTGGGTAAGACTAAGTGACAGTTATCTAATAACAGGTTTGAGGGATAAGGCTGTACAAAGAAAATCACAAGGAAATGATTACTCTACTGCCAGCATAGTGACCACTTTGGGCAGGAGGGCGGGCATCGTGCCTGGAATGAGAACTCTGAAGGGTTTCTGCGGTGGCAGGCAAGTTCTACTTCTTGACTTGGGTGGTGTTTGACTTATAAGCAATTTTAAAAATTGATAACTGCTGCTATGTATGGATAGTTGGATACTCTTTGTACTTTTCTATTGCATTAAAATTCCCCCAAAGATAATTAAATATTGTAGTAGAGTAACACCAAAATACCAAGAATCTGGCATAAATGTTTCTCACAGCCCAAAGCCAAAGGCCAGAAGACCCGCTTAGCATCTGCTTCTGTAAGCCTCGCATCAAGAACAGGCTCTGGGTTCCTTTGATAGCTATGGCACACTTGATCATAAATAATATTCTGGAAGTTCCCGGTAAAGTTTAAACTAAAATATCACAAATGTATTATTATCATAGGTAAACAATACGTGACAGACAACACTTGGAAATTTTGTAATTAACTGCTTTTATAATAAAAGTGACAAATTTTATTCTATTTAAATTTTGTATAAAACTTATACTAAGTATGTTCATTATGTTTTGTGTATTAAAATTAATTTCATATATATTATTACATTAGATCTTTTCAACAATTCCAAGAATTAATATTCAGGTACATTTAATACTAATTTTTTCACTCTAACTTCAAAAGATTAATTAACTTTCCCAAGATTACATAATGAGTTAGTGGAACAAATAAAATTCAAATGCAAGTCTCAGATTTCTGTGTCTTAGTGGTTTTGTTACTTATATTAAAGCAATGATTTTTCTGGACTTGGAGCTTAGTCCAACATCTTTGGCCATTAAACCCATGGGTTTACCCTCATTAACTTAATATTCCTTGTTAATTAAACTAAGACACAACCATGATCAAACACTGAATTCTACCTGCCAAACATAAGGAATTCTGGGAAACCTTCTGCTTTAAAACTCATCAAAGATCATAAGCAACCAAAGTAGATTACAGTAATGAATGGAAAGCTTGTTCGTCATCTACGAACAACCCTCACAAAGTCTGACATAATTTCAGAGGAACCGATTTCCTTAGAAACCCTAGGATGGCAGGCTCATTGCAATTAGAATTTACCAAGAACATTGGCATAGATCTAATTGGCTAGGAACAGAATGGTTAAGAGTTCCATATTCCAGTACTTTGCCATGGAAACTCTGGGTGCTTGGTTTTGACATATGTTAACATATGTAAGCATGTTTATTACATCAGTATATCATGACTATCAATGTTGGCTTTTTATTCCATGCCTGAAATAAAATAAAAATCATTAATGAGAAAAAGGACATGAATTATGACAACTCAGTTAATCAAACCATCCTAATTTTAACTGCCTTCTTTAACAAAATAGTATCAGTCAGAAATATATTGTTTCATCAGTGGCTATGAGCATAATCACTTCATTGTTTCTACAGATTTATAAACTAAACATCTCTGCATACCTATTGATCCCTCACAAGGAATTCTTGGGAAAAAATACAATTCAACAAATAAATTTAACAAATATTTATTGATCTTATAATATTACCAGGCATGGAAATAGGTGCTACATATACAAAAATAAGTATGAGACAGATTTCTTTGCCCTCAATTAGCTAACAATTTAGGAAGAAAAAAAACACAGGAAGCCAAATAATCATAATATAATGTACGTGCATTTTTACCTGCGCTCCTAGACAATCTTCCCTCTGCATCTCATGTGGCAAACAATCCTGCAAAGACTCAAGCTCTGAGGACACAAATGAGGGAGTGGGTAATTCTACCGTGGAGGGGGAGAGGTTCAAGAAGATGTTTTAAAAACAAACTTCCTGTTGACTGTTGAATTTCATGTTAGCTGCCACAAGCAACCTAAAATTTACATCGCCTGCTGGTAACTGAAAATATATGCTGTTTTTTAAGACAAATTGTTTTAGTTCAGTTTTTTTTCTGTCCATTAAATCATGTAGAGTTCTTGTAATGCAAGTAACAGAGATTAACTGAGAGTAAATTAGGCAAAAATATAATAAGTTAATTGAAAGGATATGCTGATATCAAACATAAGGAAATTGGAAGAACAGACCTTAGAAAGCACAGGAACCAAAAAGGATCTGGATAGCTACATAGCAGAAATTCATGAGCAGTCCCCTCAATAAGCTATTGTCTACACAAATTAAATAAATAAATAAATAATTAATTAATAAATTCCAACCATGTGTTAAAAGCAGAACATATAAAATACATATAAAACAGGCATATCATTTTACCCCTATTATAATTACAAAGAAAGTATGCATATAACAGTCACTCTGCTGAATAATCAGAACATTAACAATACTCCAAGAAGCCTTGAATGTGTCTCTTCCTCATTATAACCCAATCATTTCATCCTTAGAGGAAATCATAATTCTGACTCTGTGAACATATTTTTTTTCTGCTGCTAAACTATGTGAAGTTCAAAAAGAAGAAAAATGTCAACTATTATTCATTGTCTATTCCTTCTCATTATAATCAAATTCAAATTTGGAAATAAATGAGTGATGAGAGGGATGGAGAGGAGAGAGAGAGAAACAAAGAAGAAAGACTGGCTTATTCAGGTTGACCTAGTTTGGGCAACATCCCAACCCTTGACTGACAGTCCCAATGGGACTAGATAAAATCAGGAGGAAAAAGAGTACTCAAGCACCAGAAGGATACTAATACCAGCAGAAATGTGAACTGATGCTGCTCAGGTAAAAGTGAAAAATGTCTACTATTATCCATGAATTTTCTATCAATCCCACTATAAAAAAAAACTTTCTATATAGTAAAAGATTTCCAAATGCCAGCAAACTCTTCCATTTGGAAGCATATCTTTGACTTGATCAAATATTTAAATATTGTCTCTGAACATTTTTTATAGTGCCACCTGCCACCTGATTATATCTTCTCCACTTCCTCTATATTGTAGACCTCATTTAAGACTTCAACCAAATTCTACCTGTGCTAAGAAGACAGCTAAAGGCCTTGTAACTATTTTCCTATAGACTAAAACTTGGCACACAAAAGTCAGTATGATAGTTTCTTTATACTACCCTTATTGTAATTTCTGTTTAAGGGGCACCTATTCTGAACTATGCACTGCCCTGAGACTCAAATACAAATTTTAGTTTAGTTTTAATTTTCATTTAATTTTTACAGTTATCCTATAAGACAGGTACTATTATCATTATTCTATGCAAGGTGAAAAATGAGATTTAAATATATTAAAAAGAGTAATTATAAGAACTGTTATTCATCTTACATAATCCAGGGTATGAAGTCAGAGTTCATTGGTCACTTGAATACCGTTAGCCATTTTTAAACCAAGGAAGCTTCTGAGTAGCAATATTAGAATAGGGAATTTGAAAACTGAAAGAACAATCTAAATAGTAAATTGCAATTTGCTTTCCATTTCAAGATACTCTATGGAAAAAAGTCTGTGTTAAACAAGAATTAGAATCTTAAACCAGAATTTGCCACACAGTATGACAGAAATTATGTTAAGTTTGACAGCAAAATTTATTCCATGTTGGAACAAGTAACATCAAAATATAGTATCTGGTTTTTGATAAAATTTAAATTCAATTTTTATCAACTGTTATATGATTTCTATATGCTTACATATACCCACAGGTTTATATTAATAAAAAATAAGAAGATGGATAATGTGGCAAACTATTGTGCTAATGAAGTCCAATGAATCACATTTCCCAGTAACCACATCCTTGTGTGCTCCCCTTCCACTTGGATGTGGTCATGTGACTTTATTAGGCTAATGAGTAAAGCACATATACACTGGGACTCGCTCTCATGAAATATTGTTGTCACCAGGTGAGGAAGCCCATTTAAGGACCACATAGAAAGGAAGGTAGTCACTGCAAATGTCCCAGGCCAGCTGAGTTCCCTACAGACTCTCCAGCTAATGAAGGTGCATGAGTGAAATCAGGGTTAAGCTATATACATAAGAACTACTATGCCAGCCCAAAGAATTATAAGAAATAATCTTTCCTTGCCTGAAAATCTGAACAAAAAATAGAAAAAAATTTTTTCACTCTATTACAAGTCAGCAATAGAGAATTGATTTGGCAATGTGTACCAGAATTAGATGGCTGCTATAACAGAAACCTAAAATTTGGGGTACCGGTATTGGGGCTGGGGAGTATGTGGGGGCTGGAGCAGGGGTGAAGAACCTGCTACTAGAGACTAGAAAGATGTACATTGAAGCAATGGTCAAATTGTTTTCTGTAGTATTTTGGAAGGTAGAGAACATGATTAAGGATTCAGTAATGAACTTGTTGATTTAGCTAAGCAGAATTCCAGGCAGAGTGTCAAAAGTGTCAATTGTCTTCTTTTAGCCATCTATGACAAAAGTAAAGAAAGACAAAAAGAAGCAAAAAAGGAATTACTTTGCAAGATGAATTTAGACAATATATAAAGAACCAGAAGTTACTTAGTTGAAAATAAAGTTATTTCACATATTTAGTCTTTCCAGCCAGGAGTGAAGTCTCAAAGAAAATATGACTTTGATGTAATTATGAAATCAGTTGTATGGCTGTAAGGTACTCTGTGAAGACCTCAGAAAGAATTAAGGAGGCGCCTGCCTACCACTCTCATCTACATGAAAAGGAGTCTAAGATTCTTACAAGCATGGCCACTCAACCATAAATGGAGTCTAAAGGGAAAAAAAAAGGTCTGTCTTCAAAATAACTATAGATGTGGCTTTGTAGATATCAAGTGAACCCAAATTTGACTTAAAGATCACAAAGATTTTAGGCAAATGTATCAGTTTGAACTAAAAAAGCTTGAGATGATTAAAAGGAAAAGAAGCGTCTGGCTCTCCAATCTACTAAGGACAGTAAGCTGAGAAAGCTACTCAGCTGCAAATGCATGTCATTTCTTTAAAAAAAGGTGGGGGGAGGGAAGGATTGAGGGTAGGAGGAAGGTATGGGTGGGGTGGGGGAAAGTGGTGGCGGAAAAATGGGGACAACTGTACTTGCAGAACAATAAAAATAAAAAATAATAATGAAAATAAAAAGTCTCATAGGCCAGACCCAAGTTAACAGACACAAAAGCCAAGAGCAACAGAGAACAGTATTTTAGAGAATGATTCCAAGGGAGCAGAACTGGGCTCTAACCAAGGACCATTCCCTGCCCCCAAAGCCTCAATAACTTGTGCCTATCCGGCTTTTAGAATTGTTATGTTCCAATGATCGCTATGTTCTCTTTTCCTCCTCTTTTGTGAATGGGAGTGTTTATTACTGTTAAATCTTCCTAATTCACTGATCTATGTTAAGTATGTGAGGGGCAAAGCACTTGTTTTTCCAGGCCATTAGTACTTGGATGAAGAGGAGCCCCACTCAGAATCCCTCATCCATATCCAGACCTGACTCTGTTTATGAGCTCACGGGCTTCTTAACTGATGCCATGACTGGATGACACCATGGGTGTTTAGGAGGTGATGAGTGTACTCTGTGTAAGAGAAAGATATAAATCACTGAGGTCCAAGGTTGGAACATGGTAGATTGTTACTAAAATGGATCCCAATGAATCATACCTTCCTGTAACAATACTCTTGGAGATCCCCTCCTTCATGGGATTTGTTTTGCCAATGGGACATCAGCAAATGTAATGCAAGCAGATGCTCCATAAGGATTTGCACGTTGGGGCTTGAAGTCTTGAAGCATTGCTGATACCACATAAGAAAGTCCAGTCTAGCCTTCTGAAGTATAAAAGACCACATGTAGAGACTACAAAACATTTTAGCAATCTTAACTGAGGCTTACCCCACAACCAGTCTTCCACTAGGTGCAGTGGCCTGAGTGAGCCAGGTGAAGGAAGCAAAAGAATTACTCAGCCACAGGTTAGGGACCAGTGTTGATTTTTCTGTAGTCCCTGACATTCCTCACTAATACTGAGAAATAGTAAATGCCCAATTAGTATTCGCTAGTTGATTAACTGACCCTTCCATTCCACTTGTTATTCTTCAAGACATACTTTAATTTATAATAGTGTGTGTATATATATATATATATATATATATATCCATAAATATATAGCATATTAAAAAGGTCCTTTAAAAGAATAGAAATTTTGTTAGTTTTTCTTGCTCTGTAGTACCATCAAAAAACGTTTAATTTTGAATCTTTCTATTTTTTAGCATGTTATAATGTAGAAATAGTAGAAATTTGTTAAGAATTTTACAGGTTAAATCAAGTCTAAAATCACTGAGCCATGTATATTCAAGTTTGATGCTTGGGATACAACTTAGAAGCATGGATTTGTCTGAAGGGTGCTTTCCTCTAGCTGGGAGGCAAGGAAAAGAGGATGAAAGAGTTTCAGTTTTAAGTGCCACAGACTCCCAGACATAAAAAAGCTGACTGAGTTCATCACCACCAAACCAGTATTACAAGAAATGTTAAAAGGACTTCTTTAAGAAAGGGGAAAATAATAAAATATGCATAAAATCACAAAGAAAAATTCTCACTGACAGAGGCAAGCACATCATAAAAGCAGTGAATCAACCAACATTAAAACTAGTACAGAGGCTAAAAGGCAAAGGTAGAATTATCATGTGTAATTACAATACTAAATTAAGGGATATACACAAAATAAAAATAATGACAAAAACATAAACATGAAGAGGTAGTGATTTTATTTAGAATGTGTTTGAACTTAAGTGACTATCACCTTAAAATAGACTCTCTTTGTGTAAACAAAGCACATGGTAACCACAAGCCAAAAATCAGCCAGAGATTTACAAGAAATAAAGAGAATGGAACCCAGACATAACACAACAGGAAACTATCAACATATAAAAGGGGACAGCAAGAGATTAAGAAGGAAACAGGGAAAAACTACAAAAACAATCAGAAAACAATTAATAAAGTGGCAATAACTATATACCCATCAATAATTACTTTAAATGTAAAAGGATTAAATGCCCCAATCAAAAGAGGAATGGATAAAGAAGAATCAGTACAGGTACATGATGGAATATTACCAGACCATAAAAAAGAATGAAATTTTGTCATTTGCAACAACATGGATGGACCTAGAAGGAATTATGCAACATGAAATAAGTCAGATAGAGAAAAACTAATATCATATGATTTCACTTATATTGCAATATATATAAAAAAAAAACAGAATAAACAAGCAAACAAACCAGAAACAAGCTTATAGATACAGAGAACAAACCAATGATTACCAGATGGGAGGGAGTTTGGGGATGGGGACAAAAGGTGAAGGGATTAAGAAGTACAAATTGCCAGTTACCAAAATAACATGGGGAGTAAAGTATAGCATAGGGTATAAAGTCCATAATGCTATAATAATTTTATATCATGTCAGGTGGGTACAAGACTTATGGGGGTCACTTTGTAAGTTATATAAATATCAAACTATTATACTGGCACCTCAAACTCATATAATATTGAATTCAACTATAATTGAAAACTAAAATAATTTAAAAAACAACAAAGGAAAAACAGTATAATGTGGCAACTCTAGAAATTAATAAAATAAATTAAATTAATAATAAATGCCACAAACTCCTATATCATAACCAAGTTTTGGTAGTTTTTCTTGAATAAGTGCTTTAAAATTTGTTGTATTCCTTAGTCAATTTCCAGAGTTCTGAAATTGTTGCTTTTGACAATTTTGTTCAGTTTAACCATTTTTTTTGTGTGTGTGGAGAGGATTTGTTGAGTTTATCACTCAGCCATTTTGGAAATTCTTCACCCCTACTTCTTCTATTTTAAGAGTCTTTATTTATTTCTTTATTACCATTTTCTAGGTGATCTATCATGATTCATTTACATAGATCTGTCTCTATTACAATGAACATTATTATTCACCACTGTTTCTTTTCTTTATCTTCCCCTATCTTGAGGACACAATTTTGGTTCATTTGCTTTGTTTCATTTATATCTTTTATCAAGTACATTCCTCGGATAGCGCGTATGAATGATATGCTCTATATCCACAGTCTTGCCAACACAAAGTGTGCTGCACATGGATACATTATTCACTGGGAACTTCAATTTCTCTGAGTGGCAGGGGATAATGGCTATAGAACCCATGCAAGTGAGCAAGGCAGCTTGCTCTGAGTCAATTACAGAATCATGAGCAAAAAAATGTTGCATCAAACCTGAAAAGAGACCAGAAAACCCTGCTTACTGACCCAAGCATATCTTAGGAAGTAACTTAAATAATAGGTAAAGACAAATTTCCTGCAATAAATCAAGATCTCAAGGCTATCAGCCTACAGGAGCAAGCCTAAACTCATACTGTGTGCATTATGAGAAGCCTGGGCTAAGAAACTGACATAAAAATTGGACTAGAATTAGTAAAAATGCTTAGACTCAGATAGAAGTATATCCAACATTAATTCCAGTGGAGGATGTTTTATCCACAGCACTAAAATATTTCTAAAGGAAGAAAATACCCAAGGAAACATGAGTTCATAGATAATTATAAAACATAAGAGAAAGCTCATTGCCAAAAATCTAAGCCATCAGATTTTGTAAAATGAGAAATTTACCCCCAGAGGATTAGAGAAAATAGAACAGTTTGAGAGGGTATTGAAAATAAGTACATTTAATGTTTTAAAAAATATATTTAAGTCATTAACTCCATAAAACAATAAAAGAAAATTATGAAACAAGAGCCAGATGTGAAAAGGCTCTTGAAAAAACCTTGATATAAAAATGTAGTAATTGATATAAAAATTGTTCCCCATAGATCAACTACAGATGAGATATTGCTAAAGGGATATTAATAAATTAAAATGGGCATTTCTAAAATCACGTACACATAGATAAATGAAAGAAATGTGAAATGCCCTGAAGAATATACATCACTATCACAGACTTCATTCCCAAACTTCAAACTTGTATATTCATCTGCCTCCTCAAAATTTACACTTGGATATCTACTTGGCATTCCAAACCCAGTATATCTAAAATTGAGCTGATTCTTCACCAAAAACTTTTCTATTCAGAAAAACTTTTCTATTCAACTGAGCTTTTCCATCTCAGTTGATGTCAATTCTATCCTTCTAGTTACTTGGCCAAGTACCTTGGTGTGATCTTGACATCTACTGATTTTCATATCTTAAATTCCATATATCATCAATTTATTGACTATAGTTTAAAAATATATCCAATATCTGACCACTTCTTATCATCTCTACTAATATCTCACTATCTGAGCCACTGTCATCTCTCATCTGTGATGATGGATTACCAAAAATGTCTCCTATCTGGTCTTCCTGCAACCCCATTGCTGCACTGCAGTCTAGTCTCAATCTACAAAGTGGTCTCTTTAGAGCATAATTAACATTAGGTCACTCCTGTGCTCAAAACTTGATAAATTACTTCCATCAAAAAACTAAAATTCTAACATTGACCTTTTGGGGCCCCTATAATCTGCTACTTGTACATATACTACCACCTGTCCAACTTCATCTACTTTCTTCTCCTTCCTTCCTCAAAACTCACTCTGTTCTAGAAATAAGAAAATTCTTGCAATTCCCAGGTTATATCAGGTATACTACATCCTTAGGACCTTCTCTCAAGCTGTTTCTTCTTTCTGAAATATTCCTTCTCCAAATAGTCACATGGTTGATTCCCTCTCCTAATTTCAAGCAACTGTTACAATGCCATCTTTTCAATGAAGTGTTCCTGACCTTGTCCTTCTCTCATGCCAAGAACAATGACTAAGCAGATTAAAAATAAATACCAGCAATTATATATTTTAGATGAAAATGTTTGATAAAATGGATTGATTAGCAATGGTGACACAATAAAACATTAAATTGAAAAAAGCTACTTTATTTTAATCAACTATGTGAATTACTTAAGACACATATAATATTGTATTACAGAAAACCATAAAACAATAAAAGGCATGATTAACATATTTTGGATGCAACAAGTTGACCCAAACTAATTGGGTTCAACATGCATGTGGAGCAGAGTGGGGTGGGAGTTGTGGAGGACTATGAGCCTGGTTACCCACCAACATTTGGAACTCCAATGCCAGTGGAAGCCAGACTCACTGGCAAAATAAATGTGTATACTGGGCAGGGTTTAACATAACAGGAAGTGGTAAGGCCTATGGCAAGCAAGAAAGTACATGACTAGTAAAGAAAATGCAATACATTATCCCTGAGCTATACTTCCTCATGGGATGCAATTCCTTACTTAGTTCCACTAAAAAAAAATGGTAACTTAACTAACCTACTGTTCCTATGTTCCTGTTGCAGTTTTATTATTGCTTAAAATAATTTTATTTTTAGTGGGGGAGGCATTTAGACATCATTTAATATCTTGTTTCCAAAAGAGTTAACACTCCTGATCCTGTGCCAAACGTTCTAACTGGAAGAGTCACTTAGATACTCTTACAGTATAATCTTCTATTCTAAAAATAAATTCAGTGCTTGGGCTTGATCAGGCATTTGGGAATCCAAGTCCTTGTAGTCATCAACTGTGATTTTGCTTGTGTGCAACCTAGACCCTTGTTGGAAGAGATTCTTGTAAGTGACATATAGATCTCTGGCCATATGGTTTGCACATGCATTTTCTGCATGCATGGCTAATTCAGGGGCATGAGAAAACATATGCAAACACTATTGGGCATAGAAATTTAGACATTCCTTTGAAATGTTGACCTTTAAATGCTTAACACCTGTAGTATACAGGATATGATAACATCTCACAAAACTACAAATCTTCATTGGAAATATAAGTGGCAATGGTCATCTTTTGAAAAGTGAAAGAAATCTCATTCTCTCTGCATGAGGGGGTATCACAACTAGGTGAATTTTGAATGGGAATATTTGTCTATTTCAATGGTATTTTTTCAAAGTAGACAAGATAGTTGACTTAAATCACCACCAGAAATAAAATGTTCATCATCCTGAAACTTTCACAAGATAAAATATAAAAAATGAAATATAATATCTCAAGACAAAACCTTGTGCAACAGGAATAAAATAAATGCCATCAATTCTCAGTTTTCTGCTCTAAGGTTATGATAATCTAAAAGTATACATTATCCTGAGATAATATATGATAGTTTTTTATTCATCTAATCTGAAACAGTAACATGTAAGGAAAATATTTAGCTGTGGAAATAGAAAATATGTGACACTCCAGCTATAATTTTAATAATTGTAATTTTAATGATAATTAGTGCAACCAGTTGGAACAATCTTTTTTAATTCTCTGAGTCTCTATTCATCTCTAAAATAAGCTTAAATATTACTACCTTACAGGTTGTTGTAAGTATGAAATAAGATGATGTAAATCAGCAAGCTTTGTAAATGAGGTGTTGTCTATCATCTGGCTTAAAGTGGACCTAGATCAATCTGGAACTGAAATTTGCTTTTGCCACTTACTTGTTATATGGCTATGAATGAGTCATTCAGTAATTTTAGCTGTGGTGGTGATGGAGAGTTCCTATAGCATATTAAGATCCCTCCCAATGTTTTATATTCTGTGCATTAGATGATTACTTAGAGATAGTTAAGGAGTGTGATAGACAATAGACCCTCATTGAACTTTATTGACAAATTTCTATGGATAGTTAGATGATCCATATGGTAATAACAATAACTAAAACTGGTCGATGTTTTCTGAGGAGTTAGTCTATACAAAGAATTTTACAAGTATACAATGTAAGTCAGATGATTCTCACAATATTCCCACTAGGAAGTGCATAATAAGGTTAGCCCTATTTAATATATAATTAAACTGATGCTCAGGCAGATTTAGTAACAAGCAGAAGTCACAAAGTAAGTAGAACCAGCACAACTGGGAATACAAAGAAGATTTTCTTCCCCTTCACTTCTGAGTGCATAATATTTAACGATCAATGTATATTGACAATGGCACCAAAAAAAGGATCCATTGCATTCTGTTACTCTGGCCATAATAAATGCTCCCTTTGGCAGTATGTGAAGAGTGTGTGCGTGTGTGTGTGGGAGATATAACCTTAGATTCCACTCTTTCATAAAACTGCTATCAAATTTACATAAAATAAAATTTTACAATATTATTGGTATAATATAAGCATGGTGGGCCTCATAACATTAATAGAGACCATAGGAATAGGAATGGACTCACACACATGAGGAAAGAAATTTAGACAAAAGGCCATGGTGAGGGATAGCAAGAACCTAAAATGTGAGCTAGTATTATCTTCTCTCAGGCCCTTGGCATACATCATGAGTGCATCACAAAGCCCTTACCTTGAGCCCAAACATAACCACAGAATCATTCTTAACATAATTCTCTAGACAGCAATTAACAGTTGGTTGGTGAAAACTTATTTATCATCCATAGCCTAGATTCTCAACTGTAGTTGTGCATTAGAAACACTTAGAGAATTTCTTTAAAAATTCAAATATCCTGGTTCTGGGTGAAATCCAGTCATCTATAAAATTTTTTCAAAGTTCCCAGCTGTTCTAATATGTATCTATATTTTTAAAATTTCCAAGGCATTCTAATATGAAATCAAGTTGAGAAATTCTAGCTGAGGTTGTGGTAAATACAGTTATTAATATGTTAAGAGGACAACAAAGAGAAAAGAATAACTTGGCATAGATCTTTCAGAAAAGAGTACAATTAAAAAATAATTAACAGAAATTGATACTATAAATATTTTAAAGTTTGAAGATAAACCTTCTTTATTTTTATTCCTAATAAAAAAGGACTGTAATAAAAATATTTAATGGGCTTAATGGAGGATATGAAGGGCAAACAAAGGCAAGTCTTCCTTTTTCACCAAACATTTACTAATGTGCCTAAAGCACGAGTAGAGCATTAAGTGAAAGAGAGAATCTAGATGAGATGAGGTCTGCAAACCAGAGGGATACAAAAAGGACAATTTCTTTTTCAACAAATCCCAAAGCAATATTTTAACCACAGAGACATCCTTTTCACTTTGGCTCATATCCATTTCATCCATTTCATATTAATGGTGATAATTTTTCTTAAAACATTCTTGTTTCATGTTCTTTAAACTTGTTTTTAGTATTCAGTCATTTTAATAAATGAAAAACACTGCAAAATTTTGAACTAACCTCTTAGCTAACATGTCTTCCTTGAATTAAAGAATACCAAGAGCAATAGACAGATGTAATATTTATTCACCAACTGTGAGCTGAGACTAGCAACACTTAACATTCCATTCTTACTAATCTACTAAAAAAAATCATTAGATGTGACATGTGTGCCAGTGACAAATTACAAGAGTATCTTCAGGACACTCAATGGTCTTTTGCTGAAACTATAGCCAAGTCGCCAGTTTCCAACAATTTGGCAAAGCCTTTGAGTTACAAATCAGCAGGTTTCATCTCAAACATCTGTGGACATTTAAGTTCACCGGAAAATTGGCAAAATTATCCTAAGGGATAAAAGACACTTGAGAGTGATATCAGTCATCCATCATCTCTTACAATCAGTCCAGCAGAGCAACAGATTTAGAAAATTGGCACTGGGTTCGCTTTCTTTTCCCCTCATTCTTGCCAAACTGGCCTTTCCCCTCTCACTCTCAAGTGCCGCACAAGGTGTTTCCATGGTGGAAATTGTTCACACAAGCATTCATCGTGGCTGATGGATGGTCACAGAAAACCATGAAAAATGCCCCCAGTGACCCCTCATCAGACATGTCACACAGCTGCCCTAAACCAAACTGAGAACATGACAGTAAGACAAGTTATAACAGGCAAATAAGAAGAAAGTAAATGGAGAAGGCATAAGAGAGAAAATTATACCAAGTGGAGATGAATTGTCAAACCATGAATTATTTAATTTTACTTGCTTTGCCTAACTTTACATTAACATTTAGCCCAAGATTTTACTACTAACTGTGCAGGGTTTATGCCAACTCCTCCAGTCAATGAAGTAAATTAAAAAAATCATCCTGTGAAAATGATCACTGATTAAGTAGACAACAAATAAATAGTATAAGACTCTGTCTCTAAACCCCTTTATTTTCCTCTTCAACAGTATATTTAAGACCAAAAATTCTCAACATGAGGTTTGGAGACCCTTGTGAGCTCCCGAGACTTTCCAGGGAGTAAACAAGATTAAAACTATGTTCATAATAATACTGAGATATTTATCTCATTCCATCCTCTCATAAAGATATTCTAGATTTTTCTGGAGGCTACATGGTGTATCCAAAATTATCTGAAAGGCTATTACAACAGTTCTCTTGTTTCCAATTACATATCTGTGTGAGACTGGAACTTCTTCACAGACTTTAACAAAAACAACAAATTACAACAGACTGAATACAGAAATATATCTGATAATAAAGCTTTTTTGTAGTGAGACATGAAAAAGATAAGCAAAATGTAAAGCAATGACACCACTTTTGATAAGTTTTTATTTTTGAAAACATAGTTATTTCTCATAAAATATATTAATTATACAAACAAGTATTGGATTTATCATTATGGAATTTTAAATGAATATTGAATAAATATTTTTAAATGTCTCAAATTTTATCTTTAATTCAGTACATATAAATAGATATAATTCACATAAGCAAGAACTTCTTTAGGTCCTCAATAATTTTAATGCATTCTGAGACAAAAGGTTTGAGATTTGCTGTTTTAGACTATTTTTAAATGTCATCAACTAATCTTGTTAATATTCTGTCCCATTTGTCCATTTGTTATTCTTTCTTAAAAAGATAATTGGACACCTACCACCCAAATCTTGGTTTTTAATACTACTATCCTGTAAAAGGAACCAGGATATTTTAAAGAAATGGCTAGTTCCAGAACGCATGGGCAGGAAATACACAGGGTAGGCCAGGATCATACTGCAGTGCTAGAAAGTGAGGAGCTGCTAAAACAAACAAACAAACAGCAAAACAAGCAAGAACACAATGACAAAGGTATGTAAAAGAACAGTGCAACCAACTGAAAGAGCTCGAAATGGCCAAAGCTGGAGCAATCTGAGCAACAAAATAAAGTAGTATAGAATTACAATCCAAAGTATAAAATAAATATTTCATGTGTCCACACCAGTGAAGAAACACTGGAATAAATAAAGCAATAGGGAAAAGCATAAATATCCTGTGCAAAAAATTTCAGATAATTTAGGTACATACTTCTCTCTAAAGAAAAACTCCTTCCCAAGACTATGGAAAGGGAGAATTTAAAAAAGAGCAACTTTACAAACAATGCCTTAGCCAAGAGATCCACATACCCATGTTAACATCAACAGTGATTTGTCATGTTGATATATTTGGTATAAGGTAATGAAAATACACTTTATCTCCTAAAAATAAATACCCCTAATATGATCCTGAGAAAAATGTCAAATAAATTGCAATGAAGGGGAACTCTATAAAATATCTGACTAATCTTCAAAACTGTCAAAGTCATCAAAAACAAGGAAAATCTGAGAAAATGTCATAGTCTAGAGGAGCATAGAAAGACAGGATATCTAAATATAATGCTGCCCTAGCTGGTGTGGCTCAGTGGATTGAGTGTTGACCTGTGAACCAAAGGGTTGCTGGTTCTATTCCCAGACAGGGCACATGCCTGGATTGCAGGCCAGGTCCCCAGTAGGGGTTGTGCGAGAGGCATTCACACACTGATGTTTTTCTCCATCTATTTCTCCCTCATTTCCCCCTGTAAAAATAAATATATAAAATCTTAATGAATAAATAAATATAATATGCTGTTCTGGATGAGATCCTGAAATAGAAAAAGGACATTAGGTGGCCATGATGGAGGCGTAGCTGGATGTGATGTGCCTCCTCTCACAGCCAAGATTAGGGACTACAAAAATATAGAACCAAAAAAAAAAAGAAAACCCAAACAGGACAGAGGGAGGATTGAATTGTGTGGGAGTCCGATGGCGATTCACCCAGACTGACAACTGGGGGAGGCGCTGCGACCTGAGGTGGCCCCGCTACTGGGGGCAGCTCTGCAACTGGAGGAGGCCCCACAAACAGGGGGCGGCTCTGCAACCCGAGGCCCTGCGACTGCAGGAAGCCCTGCATCCAGAGGAGGCCCTGCTACGGGAAGAATACCTACAACCGGGAACGGCCCTGCAACCTGAGGTGGCCCTGAGACAAGGACCAGGGGCGGCTCTGCGACTGGGTGCGGCCCTGCAACCAGAGGTGGCTGAGCAACGGGGGGAGGCTCTGCAACCTGGTGTGGCCCTGTGACCACGGGAGGCTCTGAGACCAGGGGAGGCCATGAGACCGGGGGTGGCCCTGCAACCAGGGCAGCCATGGGAACAGGACAGGAGGCAGCTCTGCAACTGGTGGCCCTTTGACTGGAGGAGGGGGCTTTGTGGAAGACCCAGAGCTCACACCTGTGATCCTAGAGTAAGACATAAATAAATAAATAAATAAATAAATAAATAAATAAATAAATAAATAAAAATACCTGGAACTGTGAAAAAACCAGAGTTGGACCCAAAAAGGGAGCATCCAAACAGCTGAAACAGTGGAAGCTGTGAACACCAGGATACCCAAAGGAGACTGCACCACTGAATCTCACAGGTATTCTACCACGGAAGTTCACACCATAAACCCAGGGAGCCAGAACAGATCAATTTAAGAAGCTGAGGCTGACAAGAAGAGTCTCACAAACAATGGGAAGATGAAGAAACAATCCCCAAATGAAAGGAAAGGAGGAAGCCCCAGAAAGAATGCTAAATGAAATGGAGGCAACTCAACTATCAGATTTTGAGTTCAAAGCAATGGTTGTCAGGAAGCTTCATGAGCTCTCAAAGAGCTACCAGAAACTGCAGGGAAGCTACGATGAACTCACTGCAAACTATATCAACACGAAAAAGGAAATAGAAACTATCAACAAGGACCAAGAGGAAATGAGGAACACAATTTCTGAACTGAAGAACACAGTGGAAGGAATGAAAAGCAAAATTGATGACGCAGAAGATCGGATCAGCGAGTTGGAGGACCAAGTAGAAGAAAACACTCAGAAAGAGCAAGAAAGGGAAAAGAGGCTCAAAAAGAATGAAGAGGGATTAAGAGAAATGCAAGACAATATGAAACGTAATAATATCCGTATAATAGGGCTACCAGAAGGAGAAGAAGAAGACCAAGGGATAGAAAACCTATTTGAAAAAGTGATGATGGAAAACTTCCCTAATTTGATGAGAGAAAAAGTCATACAAATCCAGGAATCACAGAGAGTCCCAATCAAGAGGAACCCAAAGAGGCCCACTTCAAGCCACATCATAATTAATATGGCAAAATTCCAAGACAAAGAGAGGATCTTAAAGGCAGCAAGGGAGAAAAAGGAAGTAACATACAAGGGAGCCCCAATAAGGTTAGCAGCTGATTTCTCAATGGAAACACTCCAAGACAGAAGAGAATGGCAAGAAATATTCCAAGTAATGAGAACCAGAGGCCTGCAACCAAGACTACTTTACCCAGCAAGGCTTTCAATCAAGATAGAAGGCCAAATAAGGAGCTTCCCAGACAAAACAAGTCTAAAAGAATATACCTCTACCAAAGCAGTTCTGCAAGAGATGCTAAAGGGACTGCTTTAAGGAAAGGAAGAAAAAGAAAGAGAGAGAGAGAGGAACATAGGTACGAAAATGGCAATGAATCAGTATCTATCAATAGTGACCTTTAATGTAAATAGATTAAATGCTCCAATCAAAAGACATAGAATAGCTGAATGGATAAGAAAGCATGACCCACACATATGCTGCCTACAAGAAACCCACCTCAGGACAAAAGACCTACACAGACTCAAAGTGAAGGGCTGGAAACAAATTTTCTAAGCAAATGGACAGGAAAAAAAGCCAGGGTAGCAAATACTCCTATCAGACAAAATAGACTTCAAAAGAAGAGCCATAAAGAGAGACCCAGAAGGTCACTCCATAATACTCAAGGGAAGAATCCACCAGGAAGCCATAAACATTGTAAATATATATGCACCCAACATAGGGGCACCTAAATACATCAAGAAAATCTTAGAGGACTTCAAGAAAGATACTGACAGCAACACAATTATAGTAGGGGATTTATTAACACCCCACTGTCAAAAATGGACAGATCTTCCAAACAAAATATCAACAAAGATGTTGTGGCATTGAACAATGCCCTAGATGAAATGGACTTAACTAACATATATAGAGCCCTTCATCCCAAAGAAACTAAATACACATTCTTTTCAAATGCACATGGAACATTTTCAAAGATAAACCACATGATAGGACACAAAATAAGTCTCAACAAATTCAAGAAAATTGAAATCATACCAAGCATTTTCTCCAACCACAAGGGACTAAAACTAGAAACCAACCCCAAGGGGAAAAACCCAAGACACTCAAAATCATAAAGATTGAATAGCATGCTATTAAACAATGAATGGGTCAAGAATGAAATTAGAGAAGAAATCAAAAGTTTCTGGAAACAAATGAAAATGAACTCACAACAACCCAAAACTTATGGGGCACAGCAAAGGCAGTCCTCAGAGGGAAGTTCATAACAATACAGGCCTACCTAAAAAGGATAGAAACATTTCAAACAAAACCTAACCCTACACCTACAAGAACTTGAGGAACAACAACAAAGACAGCCTAGAGCAAGTAGAAGGAAGGAAATAACCAAGATCAGAGCAGAATTAAATGACATAGACACTAAAAGCACAATTCTAAGGATCAATGAATCCAGGAGCTGGTTCTTTGAAAAGATAAACAAAATTGACAAGCCTTAAAGCAGGCTCATCAAGAAAAAAAGACAGAAGACCCAAATAAACACAATCAGAAATGAAAGAGGAGAGATTACAACTGACACCACAGAAATAGAAAGGATTGTAAGAAATTACTATGAAGAACTGTATGCCAAGAAATTTGAAAACCTAGGTGAAATGGACAAGTTTCTAGAAAAATATAATCTCCCAAAACTCAATGAAGAAGAAGCAGAAAGCCTGAACAGACCAATAACAGCAGATGAAGTTGAAGCAGTAATCAAAAAACTCCCAACACACAAAAGCCCTGGACCAGATGGTTTCACAGGGGAATTCTACAAAGCATTTAAGGAAGAACTAACCCCTATCCTTCACAGACTATTCCCAAAAATCCAAAATGATGGAAGACTCCCAAACTCTTTTTATGAGGCCAGCATCATGCTAATCCCAAAACCAGATGAAGACACAGCAAAGAAAGAAAACTTCAGGCCAATATTGCTGATGAACATAGACGCTAAAATCCTCAACAAAATATTGGCAATCTGGATCTAACAATACATTAAAAAGATCATACACCATGACCAAGTGGGATTCATCCCAGGGATGCAAGGATGGTTCAATATTCGCAAATCAGTAAATGTAATACATCACATAAACAAAAGCAAAGACAAAAATCACATGATCATATCAATAGATGTGGAAAAAGCATTTGATAAGGTACAACACCCATTTATGATAAAAACACTTAGCAAAATGGGAATAGAGGGAGCATTCTTCAACATAATAAAGACAATATATGAGAAGCCTATAGCCAACACCATACTCAATGGGCAAAAACTAAAATCTTTTCCACTAAGATCAGGAACAAGACAAGGATGTCCATTTTCACCACTTCTATTCAATATAGTATTAGAAGTCTTAGCCACAGAGATTAGACAAGAAAAGAAAAGAAAAGGCATCCAAATTGGAAAGGAGGAAACAAAACTATTATTGTTTTGCAGATGACATGATAGTGTACACAGAAAATCCTATAGTCTCAGCCAAAAAACTGCTCAACCTAATAAATGAATTTGGCCAAACATCAGGATACAAAGTCAATATCCAGAAATCAAAGACATTTTTGTATACCAACAATGAAACAGCAGAAGCAGAAATCAAGAAAAAAATCCTATTCATTAAAGCAAAAAGAAAAATGAAATACCTAGGAATAAACCTAACGAAGGAGGTAAAAGACCTGTATGCAGAAAACTACACAACACTGAAGAATGAAATTAAGGAAGACACAAACAAATGGAAACATATACCATGTTCATGGATTGGAATAATCAACATCATCAAAATGTCCATACTACCCAAAGCAATTTACAAATTCAATGCAATACCTATTAAAGTACCAATGGCATATTTCACAGACATAAAACAAACACTTCAAAAATTTATATGGAACCATAAATGACCCCAAATAGCTGCAGCAATTTTGAGAAAGAAGAGCAAAGTAGGAGGGATCACAATACCTGATACCAAACTGTATTACAAGGCCAATGTAATCAAAACGGCCTGGTACTGGCATAAAAACAGGTACGTGGACCAGTGGAACAGAACAGAGAGCCCAGAAATAAGCCCAAGTCTCTACAGTCAATTAATATTTGACAGAGTGGGCAGCAACATAAAATGGAGTAAAAATAGCCTCTTCAACAAGTGCTGTTGGGAGAACTGGACAGCTACATGCAAAAAAAATGAAACTTGAGCACCAACTTACACCATACACAAAAATAAATTCAAGGTGGATAAAAGATTTCAATATAAGCCATGACACCATTAAAGTCCTAGAGGAGAACATAGGCAGAAAAATCTCAGATATTTCATGCAGCAACATTTTTACTGATATGTCCCCTAAAGCAATGGGCATAAAAGAAAGAATAAACAAATGGGATGTCATCAAAATAAAAAGCTTCTGCATGGCTAAAGAAAACAGTCTTAAAATAAAAAGAGGACCAACTGTATGGGAAAACATATTTTTCAATGATACCTCAGACAAGGGTTTAATCTCCAAAATATATAAAGAACTTACATGACTCCACTCTAAGAAGACAAGCAACCCAATTTAAATATGGGCAAAGGACTTGAACAGACACTTCTCCAAGGAGGACGTAAAGAGGATCCAGAGAAACATGAAAAGATGCTCAACATTGCTAGCTATCAGAGAGATGCAAATTAAAATCACATTGAGATACCACTTCACACCAATGAGAATGGCCATCATAAACAAAGCAACAAACAACAAGTGTTGGAGACATTGTAGAGAAAAGGGGACCCTAGTACACTGTTGGTGGGAATGCAGACTGGTACAATCACTATGGAAAGCAGTATGGAATTTTCTAAGAAAACTGAAAATCAATCTACCTTTGACCCAACAACCCCACTACTGGGATCATATCCTAAGAACCCTGAAACACCAGTCCAAAAGAACCTATGCACTCCTATGTTCATAGCAGCACAATTTACAATAGCCAAGTGTTGGAAGCAACCCAGGTGCCCATCAGTAAATGAATGGATCAAAAAACTATGGTACATTCACACAATGGAATTCTATGCAGCAGAAAGAAAGAAGGAGCTCCTACCCTTTGCAACAACATGGATGGAACTGGAGAGCATCATGCTAAGTGAAATAAGCCAGGAAGTGAAAGACAAATACCATATGATCTCACCTTTAACAGGGACCTAACCAACAAAACAAACAAACAAGCAAAATATAACCAAAGACACTGAAATTGAGAACAGACAGTCACCAGAGGGGAGAGGGGAGGGAAGATCAGGGGAAAAGGGGAAGGGTTTATAGGAACAAGTATAAAGGACACATGGATAAAAACTAAGGGGGTGGAAATGGAAGGGAGGTGGGGAGGGCTGGGGCCATGGGCGGGGGTGGGAGTAAAAGACAGAAAACTGTATAAGAACAACAATTAAAATAAATTAAAAATAAATAAATAAATAAATAAATAGTAACCCAAAGGGAAAATATTTTTAAAAAGAAGAAAAAGAAAAAGATATTAGGTAAAGAGCAAAGAAATATGGGGGGGGACAAAGAAAGGAAGAAAGAAAGAAAAGAAAAAGAATGGCTTCAGTTACCAATGATATATCCATATTGATTCATTAGTTATGACGAATGTACCAAATTAATGTAAAATGTTAGTAACAGGAGAAACTAGATACAGGGTTTATGGAAACTGTCTTTACTATTTGCTCAAGTTTTCTTTCTGAAAATCTAAAAATGTCCTTAAATATAAATCTTACACTACAATATTAAATTAAGGAGAATATATTGCATTTTTGATTGAGATCTAAGATGACAAAAGAGGAACAACTTTTGAGGAGACTTTATATCAATGTTTCTCAAAATGTTGTCCTAGGAACTTGTGCATGAAATGTGCTAAAGTAGCCCAATATACCGGGTTTCTGGGACTACCCCACAAGGTCACATGGAAATAGACACTGTGGACAGCAGAACCCAGAAATTATCATTTAAACAAACCTGAAATCCATTCATATTGAAACATGCTATAGTGATAACAAAGCTTCCTTTTTGTACATTTGTTATATGAAAGTAACAAAAATAATATGACCAAATAACAAAGAAGCAGTTCATCTAACAAAAGTCTTCTCAAAGAACTGGAACAAATAACTTAGGCTTTATACATTTTAATTATTTGTTATCAGATTAATTATTTTTTACAACATGACTCAGATATTTCCAAAATTTTTTCTGAATACTAACCTAATAGATAACTAATAGGCAACTAATAGATAACTGATCCATTTTATAACTTAGAGAGGCCAAAAAGTATTCATTACTATGTGTCAAATTAGACCATCAGCCTAAAATTAGTCATGTTTCATCTTAGTCTAGGAATAACTAGAGAAGAAGAACTGATTTCACTTAATTTTGATCCAATTTAAAATTTATAATGTGAATAAAGAGCTGCTTTATCAAACTTTTAAAAGCCAGGTTAATTTGCCTTCAGCACAGTTGTTTCTGTAAAAACAATTTCATGTTATTAATAAATAAATAAAATTTAAGAGGATATAATATTTCTTTATAATGGAATAATCAGGAAAAAAGAAGGTGTTACCAGAGCTGTTGAGGGAGAGAATTAATAGAGACCAGGTCTCTTTCCTTTTAATTCCTTCAGAGTCATTCTTAAAATTTCTGACAGCATCCATCCTTCAGAGAGCATTCCCTAAGGAAGGTGATGTGGTTTTACAGAGCAGTCATTACAGGTGGATGTTAAGATGATTTTTCTGTTGTCATTTGATTCATAGAAATGGAACATAAGAAGTTCTATTTTTCCTTATTCTTCTCTCATCTTTGAGGCTTTTGAAACCATATCAAAAGAACAAGATAGTAAGATATTCCTTTGTACTTTTCTTGCTTTCTGGGAATATGTTTATTTGTCAATTTATAGAAATAAAAATAAAACTTTAAATACTTGATGAGCTTTGATAACAATGTGAAATACAGTAATTGTGAGATTACAATGGTTTTTAAAAAACTCTTTTGTTAGAGCTTCTGTTCCAGTCCTACATGTTATCTTTTGATATCTGCAATTCTGATATCACTAAGGCACTATGTAGGGAGAAATGTTCAAACTACTATGGCTGCCAGAAACTATGGTGAAGAGAGGCTTCACTAGATTACTTCCATCACCACTATTCATAATGACATGTGCCAACATGAGCTGTTTGTGTATGTAAAATCATAGTTTTAGAACTATTTAGATATTTTACATATTTAGAACTGTATATTAGAAGAGATAGAAACAACAATGACATGTTCAAGATAAGGGGTATATTTAAAATATAAATAGCAAATATCAATCTCATTGACCAAGCAAGATATTTAAGAAATATCATAACTTTCTTTGCTATAGCTTAATTTCTTTTCCAAGCATCTATGTCACTGAGTAGCAATAATTTAGTTATTTCAGTGTCTCTCCTCATCTTTTCCCTGTGTTAATTATTTAATTATTTAGTACTCATACAGTGACAGATTATGGAGAATGTGGGTAAAAATCTGAGCATTTTCCATTATCATCTATGTACTGTTACCTGGTAATCAACTAGATGTTCGTATTCCGAGTAGTCTTCTGTTTCCAGGTTCTGCACATCACTATCGCAGCTCCCTTGTCTTGAAAACAAGGTATGTGCAGTCTTATTTGCTCTCTGTGTCATAACCATACAGCTCTCTGCCACTCAAAAATATTTCTGCTGCTCTTTAGCTCTGCAGGGGCACATGGATATTTGCAGGGGGCTGCTCCAGGCCCATTTGCCTGGACACCCTCACACAGAGGTTTCTGTGCCATGCTGGGGTTCAGAGAAACTGGGGAGCCTTTTATTTCCTAAGATCTGCCTAGAAAAAGCACTAGGACCATTCCATTCTCAAAGTTCACTAAGTACACCTGGGGTAGGGGATGTTTCTGTCTCCTTGATTTGGCACTTAAGGGTGGAAAACGGGTGAAAAACTATACCTGGCCTCTTTTCAGAAATCCACCAGAGACTAAGAACATTTTTTCCCTTCTTTCTTCTTGCTACCACTGCTCAATCTGAATGTTCTTTAGGTAGTCAGTGGAACTCGGGGGAACCTGGCTCTTAGTTACCTTGTATCCTTCCAAAATTTTTGTCTCATATTTGATGTTTTAATTCAAAAATTAAAAACTTGACTCTCACTCTCTGCTTTCCCTGTAACAAAGCTGCCTTGACATATTGGATGTCTTGTGGTATCACAGCTGGAACAAGGGCAGGTGACAGGGCAATTGAGAAATATCGGAGGAGCGGGAGAATGCCTAAGTTAATATTACAACTATCATTCTGCCAAGTGTGTGTATGTATCCTAGGAAATAAATCTTCTGAACTTCAGTACTTTTGGTTCTTACTAAAGCATGACTGATGTTCCTGGATAGATTATAAAAGTGAGAGGAAATATTATCAGAATAGAAAATTTTTAAAAAGTGCATCTATTTCTAGTATAGATTATTTTTCCATTCAGGCCAGCTTAGTTATTCAAAACAGATACAGTTATGTTGGTTAAGGTGAAGTGACTGCCTCCTCAGTACTAAAAACATGTAAACTGGAATTGAGACATTACTATGTGTGTATTTGATTTGTCAGAAAATACTGTCTTGATAAATGTGAGAAAACAATGTATAATAAAAAATTTTAGGAGTTCAGAATCAACTATCAGGAAATATTTATGTGTACATTTTTCATTAAGAAATACTTTAAATTTACATTTCTTTTAATCGGAGAAAGCTATTTTTCTTTACTAAGAAGCCAAAAGAGATTCCTTCCCTACCCCCAAAATCATTTCAATTCTTGACTGAAGGACACGTTCTTTCCAGGAAGAAATACACAAAAATAAGTGATTTGAAATTATTTCTGGTTGGATGCTATGATTTATAATTTATCCAAACCCACAAAGAGTATTTCCAATGAGTGTCCAACCTATGTAAAATGAAGTAATCAAAGAATAACTTCAAAGAATAACTTATAATCAAAGAATATAAAGAAATAATAAAGAAAAAGAATGAGGATCAATGTGTTGCTTGAAATTGATCCAATTTGTCAAAGTTATAAAGAACACTTTAGATGAATGTAATATTCTATACTACTCTATTTTTAAGGTGAGGAGTCTCAAGGTTCATAAAACTTACAAAAATTGTCTATTTCTAGTTCCATTCAGCACTAAATTGAGGTCACCTCTCAGTCATATCTGAAAGTGTGAAGATGAGACAAAATCAAAATAAAGACAGGTCTGTAGAGAAGAAAAACTCATGGGAAGTACACAGACAAATCATTTTTATAAATACCTACCCAAGAGAAGTACCCAAACAAATGAAGCCTATACTCCAGAAAATTGTCCCCAAACAAGACTGATTTCTTTCCTTTGAATTAATATTCAAAAAATAAAAGTGGTTTCCATAAAAAGTATTTATCCTTCTACACATGAGCTTTGCCTGCTAGAAATCTATTCTTGTATGGCATTGATAGCACTCAGTGACTCTTACTGGTTGAGCAGTGTGTGTGTATAGAGTGTACATCAAATTGCTGTGGCTTCAGGAACTCTCCAGATTTCTCCCTACCAAACTCGGACACACCCAGCCACTCAGTGTTTTGTTTTTCTTTTATCTTTGCTTCACTGCCCCAATTTTAATTATCTATGATATGAACCATTATAATTCATTTACACATATATTAGTTTAGTCACTATAGGGAAAAATGTTTCAATATCCTGAGTTGTTTTATTCTTTAAGAAAATCCAGCCCTTACATTTTACATAAGGCAATGTTAATCTCATTTTTTCTTCCTCCCCAGAAAGGAAGATGATATAGTATACTAACCATGCACACCTGAAACATTTTTACACAGCTTTGTAACACTACATTATCCTTTTTAAGCATTAAAGTAAATTTTCTACTTTTCATTACTCATGAATTAATGATAATTCTATGTGCTATAGCTGTTAAATTGGATTTTAGGTAGACTGTTCCTTAGAAGCCCAACTTTGCCTGCTGCACATCCAACCCTCTCATCTAATTGGCCCACTGAGGAAACAGTTCTCTTAACCAATATTTTTCCCCCCACTTTCTGCATAATTACAAAGGATATAAATCCACCTGACTATAACTCTGTAAAAATGAACAACTTGGCCCTGAAAAGCATAGCCTTCTATTGGTTGTCTCCCTTTGTGCTGGGCTGACACAAATTGCCTCCAACAAGAGGGGGATCAATTAAACTGATAGTAGGAGAATTGTGTGAGAACAATGAGACCTACCTCCACCATAATGCCAGAACTTTCATTATACAAACCTGTGACTCCACAAATGAATAGACACATATTCTCTATTAAAGTCACTTGTCACTAGTAGTTGGCTATTTTAGAGAAAGCAATGTACCATATATTCTCTTTGAGAGAGAAAGTGCTGACACCTCACTGAGCTGAGGACAATGAAAGCAACATGAACAAGAACAGAAAAAAAGACAGAATAAGAAAGACTGAAAAAATAGGTAGAATACACTTTTAGCATACAAGCACCTCTGGAACCTGAATGAAAATACCAGTCCGATTCTAATTTCATTTAAAAAGTACATACAATTTTTATTGGGCCTATTTCTTAATATATGAAATATTGAGCTTTATCAAAGCTGTCATTGTCAGAAGAATCAACAGTAAGATCCTAGCCTTTATACATAATTAAAGTAAAATTAAAAAATCAATTTTTATTTGGAATCCTGGAAATGAGATTTTATCTATTATTATAGCTACATCTTGGTTATTAAAAATCTATCTTTTATATATTTTTCCATATTTTGCAACTTCAGACATGACTGTGCATAGCCTTAAATAACAGGTCTATCTCATGAGAAAATTTACTATCTGGAAAAAATTTCCAGACTATTATACAATTCACTATCCAGAAAACAGTTTTGGCATTCCCAAGAAATTTCTTTTTTAAAAAAATTATTTTATTGTTGTTCAAGTACAGTTGTCTGCATTTTCTCCCCACCACTACCCCCTACTTGACCCCAGCCATTCCCACCTCCCTCCCTTGATTCCACCACCACCCTGCCCCCCACCTTGGTTTTGTCACTGGGTCCTTTATAGTTGTTCCTGAAAACCCTTCCCCCCTTTCCCACGTAAATTTCTGTAGCTTCTCTAGCCTACTATATCTGTCCATTCCCTGGGGTCCTCTGCTATTTACCAGCACATTTTGAGTACCTCTCTGTCTCTGTTGTAGGTTGTAAGAGCTACTTCTCATGCAAATGTGGAAACTTAATTCAGTTCCCATTGTTTTGCCTTAGGTTATGTGATCAACAAAAACAATGCTTGCTAATGGGCCTCCAAAGTTTCTTGATTTTAGTATTTTGGGGAAAATCACTTAATATAACTGATTTGAAATGTTTTATTACAACCTAGAAATAAAGTTTTTTTAAAGAAAATAGACTCTAACTAAATAGCTAGTCAACAATAAAATACAGAAAAAGATATCTAAGCATTCCTCCTTATAAGAGTTCATGCATAGAATTAGGTCATTAATTTAAAAGAGCCAGTCAATATTTTAACACATGATAATTCTCTTGGTAAATTCTAGAGGCCTAATCTCAGTGTTATTAACCATGAAAGTTATCCCTAGAAGAGCTTTCAAGTCTTAGTTTCCTACCTAGGAAGTTTTTGTTAAAACTGATTGCTATAAGGTGATAGGATTAATATCCATTTGAACAACTATGTCTATACTAGACCCTGAATTCTTACCTAAACAGGTATGGCACAGTTCCAAGAGGAAAGTATTTTGGTTTGGACGCATCACAAAGCAGGCACTAAGACATGCGGTATATTATGGAGTCACCTCCAAAAGTACTACGAGGAATTAGGAAAGTGGACAGGAAGAAGGTAACAATAAACATACCTTCCTGGGTTTGATCCTGTCCTATTGGATCTCAGGGATCCTATAAGGGACTGAGGGGACAGGCATAGAATTCTACACAAGAAATATTTTCTGAAGTCTAATAGCAATTCCGATATCTTTATAGAAATTCAACTAGTTGATTGCTTTCTCACAGTAGGCACTGACTGCTCCCTACTCCAAGCTCTACCTTTGTGACTTAGCTAGTCACATCTCTACATCTATTACTCCTTTTCTTCCTGTCTGACTGTTTAAAGTCCCTGAGCTTGAGCTTCATTTAGCTGACACATAGTATTGGCCACTGCTGTTCATCCTAGTATAAACCATTCTGAGCAACATTAGGTCACTAATCATTCAACAGATGACTGAATTTAGGTTGGGTCTACCCTGGGTCAAAGGTAATAAAAGATAATGAGGTAGAGATTATGTCACCTTTTCCATTAGAAAAGCACCAAGGTATGAAACAGGCATTATGAGGCTTCCCTGGAGAAGACTTTTGAACTGACAGGCACCTGGTTTCACTATTTTAATCATGGATGTTGATAACTTTTCTTTCATATGTAAGCCATGATACATGATGTGTGTGCACAGTCCCTCATTCTCTCAACACTTTTCATAGTCCTCAGACAATGCCTCATATTATGTACTGAGAAGTCACTCAATCAATATCTTAGGCTGACGCATGGACTCTAGAAATTCTGAGAAAAAGATGATAGTGTTCACAGCAGGTGACTGTTGACTGTGAGTGCCTACCCTAGGGAACCTCTGATTCAGCAGGTCATAACTGCATGCTGCTGGTTCACATAGCCATCCCAGCACAGAATATTATCAACCCAAATTGAAAATCCTAGCCTTGTCAGCAGCAACCAGTTTCGGGCCAGACTAGGCCTGTGTATTTATGAAATACGAGGGACAAGTAATGAAAATCCTTTAGAGAAAGAAGACAAAAGAGGCATAGGTGCTCCAAACCCAAATACAGTTTCATTTCTTCAAGTCACTTCAATATATCAGTCACTGTACACTGAACAAAATATTCAGGACTGTACACAAGAGTAGTTCAAGACACAATTTGGAAACAAGAAATTATTACAAGTGAAATCCTCCTACATTACCAAGATCCTTACCTTTCTTCATTTCAAATCCTGTCAGAGAGGCTTAGGAGGAAAAGAAAATTTCTGGGAAATCTCACAAGATCACTCATTCTTTTTTAGTATTCTATATAGCCATGAGTTCTACATTGGCAACACTTCAAATTATTTTGAAGGCTTTTCTTTATTTCTTTTGTATTAAATTTTAAAATTATTTTTTGTTTAGCTTTTTTGTGAAATAGACTCCATTAGGGCATAAACCCACAGGCACACAACATGCTTTTTCTCTGATTACATGGGCTAATTTGTCACCTTTGTGGCATTTGTTTTGGCTAATAAAGTAAACAAATATATCCTAACATATCATGTACATGTAACCAGATCAGGAGCTATAGAACAGAAAAGGATGGGGTAAAGGATGGGGCCCACACCCTCAAGGAACTCACAAGCTATGCAAAAGAAAGATATGAAGTGAATTCACATGAACAGAGGAGGAGGGTGGATCATTAAAAGCTCACAGAAAAAAAAGCTTGCAGAAAAGATAATATTTGAGATACTCTTTAAAAACTACGCAGTATTTTAACAGGCAAAGCTGAAAGGAAAAACATTACAGGAGAAAATAAAAAGATCAAAACAAGATAGGATTTCTTAAAAGAAATTATTTCTGTTTAGTAAAAGTATGGAGGGGTATAGAAAAGTTGACTAGAAAGGAGAGATCATTAAACTCCAGTTGAAAAAGTTATAATTTAAAAGGAGGATTCTTAAAGTTCAGAGGAGTAACACAATTAGTTCTATATTGATTGAGTGTATGGAAGATCTTTAAGAAAGCATTAAAGGTGCTCAGTTGCAAAGTAGGCATTCTCCAAAATTCATTTTTCAGATGACCCAGTGTTACATGAAAGAGGAACTCCTGAGCTCTCAAGATATACCTAGAAGCCCTGCCCACTGAGATTTCCTAGTCCCAGCCCCTGCTCTTTGCCCCAAATATCCCTTGTTCATGGTGAATACTGGAGACATACATAAGTGATGGAAGGAAGGAAGGAAGGAACATACCTTACATATATGATTTTCAAAAATATTTCACTCATTTTAACTTACTTTATCCTCACAACATTTTAAGGAAGATAAGAGAGCTACTCCGAGAGTTTAAAAGGAACTGGGTTAGGTGGCATATGTAGATGACATAGTTATTAAATGTTAGGATCAAGTCTACACTATAATTTATTTGCCCATTGCTTCTCTCATTACACCAAAGTGCGCCTCTATGATCCTATAGTGATTCATCTACTTATATGACAGCAATTTTCAAATCCCTTAAGTGCAGACCTTTCCTTTATTCACCAGGCCTATAAATTTAGCCCCCAGCTAATGGTCTCCTTCTAGATGCCCAAAAGATGCCTAGGGTGAAGCCCATCAAGTTAACCATGAAACTCACTTCCAATAACCTTGACTTTTTCCTGTCTGTTTTACAATAAATCATGCAAAATAGAAGTTTATCTGTTATTCTTTTCTCAGGGGGTCTTTATTTTTTAATATTTATGCTATTACAGTTGTCCTTATTTTTTCCTCCTTTTCCCTCCTCCACCCAGCCCCTGCTCCCCTCCTTCCCTCAAGCCATTGCCACACCATTGTCTGTGTCCAAGGGCCACAAGTATATGTTCTCTGATTAATCCTTTCACTTTCTTTCTTCCAGGCCCCTCTCCCTTCTCCCCTCCAACAGCTGTCATTCTGTTTCATATGCCTCTGTTTCTACTTTGTTCATTAGTTTATTTTGTTCATTAGATTAAAACCACAATTAGATGTCACTTCACACCTACCTGCCAGAATGGCTATCATCAATAAATCAATAAACAAGTGCTGGAGAGGATGTGGAGAAAAGGGAATGCAGACTAGTGCAGCTACTGCAGAAGACAGCATGGAGGTTCCTCAAAAATTAACAATGGAACTGCCTTCAGATCCAGCGATCCCACTTCTGGTAATATACCCTAAGAATCCTGAAACACATACGTTATTCTCAATTTTTCCCTCCCCTTAATCCACCATATCTAGTCCCTAAACTCTCCTTTTTTAATGTTTTCTCCACTCCTAGTGCCCGTGCTGTGGTCCTGATCTGCATTATCTCTGGGATTTAAGAGATCATAATCTATTATGATGAGCTCCTGTGACCCTCAGCCTATGTCCTTTGACCAACCAAACCTTCTGAGAACCCCATAGAAAAAACAAGGTTAGCATAAAATTGGTATCAAAATATTAAATCAAATCACTTTATATGATATGTTATGGTGCATTTGTTATAGTACAAAAAAAAGTTTGTTGTTGTTCTTAATACTTTTTTAAGAAACTGAACCAATAAATAGATAATTATTTTTCTTGTTAATGTTCAGTAAACAAAATTGAGTTCCTAGGAAAGAGTATAGTTTAAAGTCATTTCCTAAAATATTCTGTTAAAAAAATTCATGTTATAAACAAACTAAGTCTTCAAAACGTATGCAAAACCATCAAACTAAAGTGTTACATATAGAAAGAATAAATATTTATTTCTGAGATTGCATACCCATTTTTGCTGGTATCTATGAAGAATTCTATTATTATCTCATTCGTGATAATGACATTTTTATTTCTCAGAACTACTTGATCGCATTGTGCCACACATTTTGTATCTTTATCATCCATCTACAGTCAAAATGAAAACGCTAAAACATAACCCAGTTGTCTTGTGTATAAATAAATAAAGAACATGTGTATGTCTATATACGTGCATATAATTTTCTTATAGTTCTTAAAAGATGAAGATAAACACTTTCAGAGGAAAAGCATGAAAGAGGCTTTTAATTCACCAAAACAACTTAGAATGCTGAAATAAAATAATGTAAGATTTTTTAATGCATGGGGAAAGATTTGATTGTGAATTATGCATACATACCTTTTCAGCATAAACTGCACACATGCACTGGCATACCCTTAAACACACACTGCACACACATGGAAACCCCATTCAAACTTTTAGTCCTTACAACTGTGTATCATAGTAGGTGCACCATGACTCTTAGCTACCAGGCTAATTTATGTGTCCCAGAAAACCATGGTGGCCACTTTCCACTTGCACAGTGCCCATTTGAACTCCTTGGTTCCTTCTTCAAAAGCTTCTTATAGTACTCATCTTTTTCTCACATTCATCATTTTCTGTTTTATACTCATCTTTCCCATATAATAACTTAAAAATCAAATGATATGTTCAAATAAATACCTTATTCACATCCAATTTAAATGAGTTTGGGGAAAGGAGGAGGAATAGAAGAAAGTCTTCCAGAATTTCCAATCTGTTTATGCCACATTCTGCTCCCACAGTGTGATCTAGCCATAAGGCTGTTAAGCAGGTTTTCATGCAATGAAGCCTAGGCCATCCCTAAGGTATTTCCCGATACTGTTCTTTCTATCTGGAGGATTCCTGCCTGCCATTGGCCTGGATAACTCCTCCCCTGCCTTCTGACAAAGATGTCAGAGAAATATTCTGTACTACCTTGTGTCCAACTGGTCCCATGTTTTTTTCCCTTGTAGTATGCACTTTTTTCATTATAAAATTTAGCAGATTTATTATTTGTGGGTATAAGATGACAAGTATAATGTCATCATTCACAGTAGACAAAAGGGTCCCTAAGGGACAGCCCTATTTTTTACCACACTTATGCATGGTGCAGCAAAATGCCTGGCCCAGGAAATGGTAAATGCACAATAATTATTTAAGTAAGAGAAGAAGAAAGAGAAGAAAAACTGTGATGAAAACCAAAGAATAGAAAAGCCGGAAAGAAAGTAGATACTTCTAAAAGAAAGCAAAGATAAGAAAAGAACAAGCAGAAAATAGAGAAAAGAGAGTGAAAGAAAACACTATTATAAGCTGGTTGGGAACAAAAATAAAATAGAAAAGAAATCACAAAATAGAAACAAAATGAGCTCTGATGACAGTTCAGCCAATCCAAAATTTTTCTATGAATATCAACTAGAAAACCAGACTGAAACAAGATTATGACTGTCACCAGTGAAAAATTGCCATACTGATGTCTCCTTGTAATGTATGCATCGGTTTATGGAGCCGAATTCCTTGACTCAGCACCACAAATCTGGCTAATGTTTTTTTTGAGCAGCATTTGCCCTTTAGGGTTCGGATTTAGTTGACAGATGTGTAAAATCCCTTGTAGCCAGATACCTTGCTATTGATTACACATCTGTAAGGCTCACAGACTTAATGTTTTTTTCCTAGCTAAGATAAGCATTACCTTAAGCCCTGTGCCCTGATGCCTAGCTGTCTGTTTTAGAGGGCATGACATAAATTCAAGCTATGCCTTGGCCACTTCCACCTTATGCCCTTGGTGTTTCTATAGATGAATATGGAAGATATTGATCTAAAGTCCCTGCTGGGAAATGAATATCTGTTGGTGAATTGGGGTTAAGGCCAAAGCTTAGTACCATTTCTCCCTTGTACATTATAGCAAAGCCAAGACTTGAAGTTGTCAGAGGAAACTCTCAAGTGAATTTAGGTAACAAATATGAGTATTCAGCTGCCAATGAAGCCTACCCTGATGGCCTTGTTTAAAATTGGAAACTGACCTTTTCCACCACATTCCCAATCCCCTTAACCTACTCTATTTTTCATTGCCTTATTGCCTCCTAACATATCCCATTTGTTATTATTTCTAGCTTCTTCCACTAAAATATAAGCGAAAGAGGTCAGGAATATCATTTATGCTGTACAATAATGTATTCTAAATACCTAGAACAGTGCCTTTCACATAATAGGCACTTGATTAATATTTTTTCAATGATGAATCACTGAATGAAAAAGTGTGTAACCCTGGCTGGTGTGGCTCAGTGGATTGAGTGCCAACCTGTGAACCAAAGGGTTGGTTGCTGGTTCAATTCCCAGTCAGGGCACATGCCTGGGTTGCAGGCCAGGTCCCCGGTAAGGGGCACACAAGAGACAATCACACATTGATGTTCCTCTGCTTCTCTTTCTCCCTCCCTTCCCCCTCTCTAAAAATAAATAAATAAAATCTTAAAAATAAAAAATAAATGTGTAAAGATCAGTATTCTGTACTGTGGAGGGTGAGGAGGCTTGTAATAAACATTGGGATCTTTACCTTTGAAATACCATGATTTAGTTGCAAAAATAAACATGCACACAGGAAATTGGACAATAACACCTACGAGATAGCAAACATTAATAACTATAACCACATGCATTAATAAATACAGTTGGAGCATAAGGAAAGCAGCTTCCTGTAGCAAGAATAACACTGGACTTGGAAAGCTGAGGTTGAATCCTGCATTAACCACTAACTAACTATATACCTTTACTGTTTACCAACTATGATTTTAAAAAGTCACTTAAACCCTCTGAGTATCAGATTCCTCATTAATGTGAATGAATAACAATGGATTCCTCATGGGGTTCTTGTGAAATGAAATTGCAAATGTCAAAGAAATGGCTAATAACATTGACTCAATAAGCATCTACTGAATGATGATCGTTCTCATTTACAAATAAGAAAAGACAAGCAGAGTGGTTAGTTTACTTCCCAAAGGTCACCCAGTTAAGGTCAGATTAGGAATTCCAAGTCTCCTGACTCCCAGCCCAGTGTTACTGAAATGGAATATAGTGTCGACCCTGTCCCTTCACTTTATTCCCATGAGCAACCCTGTTTCTCACACATAACAAAAATTTATCATTTGTTCTAGAAAAGGAGCATCATTTCCCTGAAACACCCTCATTAGGCTCCAAGATGTCTAAGCTCTGTCTCCCTTTAATCGGTTTACTTGTGAAGGAGCAATTTGCTTTATGACCTCTTTGCAGAGTCTGAAGGGTTTATGATCATGTGGTGTCAACGAGGAGCTCTAAGATGCTTTCAGTTCCATTTATGAGCTTCAGAGGCTTGAAACTGTAGGAGACTATTTGTTCTGAAAAGGCTGAAGTTGATGTTAAATCTGAGTAGCTCTCATGCTTCTCCCATCACTGTCAAGTGGAACAATCATTTCTCATGGTCCATTCCACAACCAAGGCAACATCTCTGAAGAGAATAGGATCAATACCAAAATGATGTGTTTTTAATAGCATAACAACTTAAAACATATCATCTTGTCCTTTCACAAGGCTTCTGAGAGGCTGGGTGATTCCGCTTTGGTCAGCCTCATAATCTTTTTGTAAATGGAAATAAAGATTTCCAAGGAACCAACAAATCCATTTGTTCCACACTAGAACCTGGAGAACTAAAACTATGATCATGAAAAAGATATGCTATTTCCTTACTTTCAAACTCATCAGTTAAGACCAATGTAAACAATGGCATAGACTGAAGGCTCAGAGGTCCCAAACCTATTCATTGTGAAGGCCGACTAGCATCACATTATGTAGAATACCAAAATACTGCTGAGAGGCAGGGCAGGAGATGTCGTAAAGACAACTGAAGCAAAAGTTCACTCCAACTACCTCAAGTACAAAAAGGCATGGCTATTGTACAGATATCACTGTTTGGTAACTTAAGAGCAGCATATGAAGTAGAATTAAACTACTCTCAGACTCTCAAATGCTATACACTGACCCTTGTCTCTGCCATAATCTGTAAATCTCATTTTCCTCGCTCTGATGATCATTTTTCTTCATTTTGGGTTTTTTTTTTCATTGTTATTTTCTCTCCTGACACATCAACAGTTATATGACTTCTCAGGTCAAATTCCTAATATTCATTGGCCCAAGATTTTGGTGTCTCAATTCCTATAATCCTAAAAGGTAAAAGGAGAATCTCACTGGCCTTTCGAATCCTTTCTAAACAGGCCACCGAGGGCTGGGAACCCTGGGGGAGGTGCGTCATGTGGGTAGTGGGTCTGTAGTAGAGGCAGGTTCTGCAGAAAATGATAAACAGACACTTCTCATAAGTGAGAAAAATGGTTGCTTATTAATTCAGGAATTAGTTACTTTTCCCCATCACTACTTTTTTTAGTTCAACTGAATGAAGCTGCTGTCATCACTCACCTTTATCATTCACTCACTGTGCTGCCTCTTAACTGGTCTCCCTATATCCAGAATTTCATCTCCTAAACACTTGCCAGCTACAACCAAGATGATTTTATGCCACTCCTCTGCACAGAACTCCAAAATGACTCCCTGCTTGTCTTCAGAGGAAGACAAAGTCTAAATTCTTTAAGGTGCCTACAAATTGTAATCTGACTCCGTCACATCCTCAGGGTTCTCCCTCCATTCTTGCCCTTCCTCCACACCACAGCACCACAGAGCCCAGACAGACCAACCACTTACTGTTCCTTAAGTACGCCAGGGTCTTTGTTGCCTTCAAGGCTCTGCATATTCTGTTCTCCTACCTAGCATACTCTCCTTCTTCCTTATTCCCATTTATCTAGTGATATTTGTTTCTTAGAATTCAGTTTTGATGCGAACTTCTGAAAGAAGCTTTCTCCAACCTCCTGCACCTAAAATAGGCACCCTAGGTGTATTCCTACTCTGGCCCAACACACACAGGACACTCACTGTCACGGACTGTTCACTGTTCTATGCCATCTCCCCACCATCCATCAGTGCCTGGGGGGCAGACCCCTTGCGAAATGCAATGTATCCTCATTCTACCACAGAGCCTGTCACACAGTTGGTGCTCAATGAACATTTCTTGACTGAATGAATGATAAGACAAAGGCACTCCAAAGACCTCTAGAACCGCCTCTCAGGTAGTCATTTAGCCACTGATTGATAACCCCCAATTTCTCTCTGCATTATGATGATAATATAAAGCAATTCACAGAGACCACGAAGCACAATTTCATATCTTTAAAATTCAAATTCCTCAAGAAAATATATCAACTTAACCCATATGTTTTCTCCTAAAAAGTACCTAAAGTGATTGCAAAATATATTACTTTTTTCCTCTGCAGTATCGGCCCTTAGGCTTGTCCTTTAGCATCAGAGTAAATAAAGGGGCTTAGAGCTGGCCTGCTGACAGCTATTTAGCTATACACATTGCCAGAGAAATGCCTCCGAGTCCCCAAGTCCCCACTGTCCATCTAACAGAAACCAGAAAATTAAAGTCATCAACTGAAAATGTAACCCTAGCCTTCTAAATAAATAGCACACCAACATATCTGCACACAACTCCTAGGAAAGAAATGTGATACCTTACAGCATTTAAAAATCAGGGCTTTTTTCTCTTTATCTACCAAACAGAACTGCTAAAAGCTTTTTACTACATTTAGCTTGTACTTACCATTTGGGGGACATTTGGTAGAACCCAATTAGACCCACAGATAGGGTCCTCCTATAGTGTGCAGGCCCGCAGGTTATCCCCCAACCCCAACACGCCGACACATTGAAACATGTCTGCAGGATCAGTGGGTCTCATTAAAAGCTTGGCAAGAAGACAAAAAGCTGTTTAACTTTTCAGCTGCCCAGAAACACAACCTGATTAACATGAGTGGACTTTTAGTAGTTTATGAAACAAGGTTCTAACCAGCTTTTAAATATATTAATCTTCTCTCCTGGCTGTACCCAGGAGTCCCAGAAATCAGCCACTCAGCTCTTAGCTCATGTCGTCTCACCGCAGTCCCTCAGGCAGTTGTTAAGGATCACTTCACAGTCTCAGCACCGGTAGAAGCAACTTTGTGTAAGTTGAATATTTAAACGCTATCCATGCTAAAACCAAATGAAGTATTCTATTTAGTTTTTAAGCTGAAGTTTTCAATTGTAGTTTTATCTTTCCTTTCCTTTTTATTTAAAGGTTTGAATTGAATCCCTTAAAAAAAATTTTACAAACTCTACATTGTCTCCATCAGGTACCATTTCACTAAATCCTAACAAGAACAGTTTTTTCCTGATGGCAGCATCCCTCTGCTTCGGTGCTTTCCTGTATACATCAAGCTCAGCTTTCATTTGGATATAGCATGTGCTATAAATGATGATGTGGCAGCTAACTGGCTGGCTCATGGCACATAGGACTCTTGTCTTGGGCAAAAATTGCAAAAGCCAGCATATTATATTCTCTAAGAAGAGGGCTTTATCCAGGGTGACTCGCCAAATCCTAATCTTGTCTACTTATTAGCTTCCAGATTCTTAAACTAACACCAAACTTCTCCCATGGTGATGAGCCTCTGCAAAGATGTTAAGTTATACCAACTTGAGATGGAAAGCGACTTACAAAAAATATATATATTCATTTTATTTCAGTGCAGCAGAGTATGTTTTCTTTTCTCAGAACTTATAGCCAAGCAGTAGCTTGAGGATTAAGTAGCCATCATAATTTGTGTTTGGGTAGCCTTCTCCAGGCAGCTTTATACTCAGATCAAGTTTTACTTTTTTAAAATTTTTTATTGTTGTTTGATTACAATTGTTCCTAATTTTCCCCTATTACTTACTCTCCCCTGCCCTACCCAATGCCCACATCCCATCAACTTAATCTATTTTATAGTTTTGGGTGTCAGCAGGAATATTCATCCTCACTGCTTACGAAATGCATGTATATGCCAGTTCCCTCCAAAAACGAGAACCTAATTAACCCAGATTATAATTTTCCATTGAACCTTTTGAAAAAACCTTCACATCCCCATGTATTCTCAGTGCCATGCATTTCTCCACCCTCTACAATCCATCAACTATTTTTATTACTCTATTAGATGGCACTGCAAAATATGTCACTAATGTCCTAATGACCATTCTCTCGAGTTCTTCTTTCAAGCCCTGCTGAAAACTCAGCAAATGCAACCATCATCTTATTTCTGAAACACTACCACCTTAGCTTCTGAAACTCTGAGATAAGTATTTTAGATTACTGCCTACTCTCTATCTTCTTAAACTTCTTTCTCTTCTTGATCCTGGACTGGGTATTGTCCAGGGTTTCTTTCTTAATTCAGGCCTGTTCTCTGTTCTTTCTGTCCTCACCTCCTCCACCCTGTCTCTCCTTCAGTGATCACTTTCATGCTAGGGGTTGTCAGCTTAACTTTTCCATTCTCATGATTCCCATTCCTCACTGCTGGCTGTTCAGTACCATCTGAGCTGATCCATAGAAACATCCATTCAGTGTGTTGAAGAATAAGTTCATTACTGTGTTCTTTAAATCTGTTTTTACTCTAGTATTTCCCTTATCTCTCTATTACAACATAATGCTCCCTTTTACTCCAACTTAAGCCAAATAGAAGCATCATTTCTCTTTTCCACCCCTCTGATAGAATTCTTGCTGATTCTCTCATTCAACTCCTCACTGCATAACATTTGTTGTCCACCTTGCATGTGCAGGCACTATGCTATGCTATGTATCACAAATGCAGTGGTGCCCACAGCAGACAGGATCTCTGCCCAACACACAGCATCCAATTAATCACTGCTTTACTTAAATAAAGACTTTTATATTTGTCTTCTCAGTTCCAGCTACCAGGAAATCATCTCAGAGAAATAATTATTTCTTACCCATTATTGTAACAGCTTCCTAACTGACTTCTTTTTCTCAGTATCTTCTCTGTTTAATCCCTCATGGATATGACTGTAACATTAATAATCTAAAGAGCAGAAATATACCTATTCAAAGGCCAATGACTATTCTCCTTTCCTACATAATAAATTTAAATGACATTAACATGGCATATCAAACTCAGCCACCCCATGCACCCTTTGCAAGCTTACTTTTTGCTGTCCTTGAACATCATGGCCCCAAGAAACATTATGTACAATTCTACCATTTTCTCCACACATGTTGTTGCCAACGCTCTTTGTCCATTTGTACCTCCCTTTACCCTTCCTTTGGACTAAACCCCAAGCACGATTTTCAAAAAAGAACCCTGAGTTTAGAAAAATTAAATATTTATACTACACAGTAGATATAGCAGTTCTTTGCTTTAGAGAGAGTTAATATTTTTTCTTTCAAAGGTGTTTGCTGTACAAACATCCTTGCAAAAACAGTCTTGAAAAATGGTAACCAGTGCTTTTGCTGACAATATTCGCAGAAACACAGAGACTTACAGAGAATGGTCTTCCAGCTTCACTAGTTTTGAACGTTCTTCCAGATGCAAAAAAAAAACAAACATGTTTTATAGTTTCAGGTGATCTCATCTTCCAAAAAAAGCCCAGTTAAACTTGCAAGCAATGTATTTCTCTTCCAAATGCTTATTATCTATTCCCTATATTGCTCTTTTTCAGCATAACACTTTCACCGCAGTGTAGTTATTTGTTCTTGTAACTTTCTCCCATACAAGATTGTAGATTCTTGAGTTGTGGGTGCTCCAAAGCGCGCATATATATATATATATATATATATATATATATATATATATATGTGTGTGTGTGTGTGTGTGTACATATATATGTGTGTGTGTATACAAACATATGTGTGTGTGTATATATATTTAAAAGACAAGGATTTTCCCTATTGAAGAAAATTTTTCAGAAGAAAAGAGGAAGGATAAATGTGCATGGGATTACAGAGCAGTGAGAGTATCTACCTCTGGTAAAGTTTTCCTCAAAAGCCCTTCTTTTCTCTGCCTCAAGAAAATGCAACATAGTCTCCTCATTGACTTGATTTTGCAAATACAACTGAGAAAGGAAAAATATTGTGGAGTTTTTTACATTATCAAAACCTCCCTGTGAGGTAAGAGAACCTAGAAATCAATACATGTATGAAGAGTAGGAAAAAGGGAAATAAACAATAATTGCTTGAAATTTGGCCTTGCCACACTATCATCTTTGACAGTGTTTCTCAACCAGAGACAATATTGCCTTCTAGGAAACCTCTGGTCATGTCTAGAGACAGTTTCATTTGTTACACAAGAGAGGTACTACAGTTACCTAGTGGATAGTGGCCAAGGATGTTGCTAAAACATCTTCCATCACACATGATAGCCCCTTCTCAACATAGAATTAGCCAACCCAAAATGTTAATAATGCCAAAGAAGTGAGGACCCTGAGCTATGCTGACCTACATGGTCCTAAGCCTAGGTAAAAGGTTACAGCTGCAGTTGAATGCTATGCCAAGCCAAATCCAAATTCCAGGCTGCTGTTAGGAACCCTTTAAAATACACCTCTAAGCCTCTAATTCCCCTCACGAGACAGCATATGCCCAACCTGTGCTGCAGTTAAATGGATTTGGTGGTGGTGGTGGGGGGGGGGGGTTCTTCCACCTACCCTCCTACATTCTATCTATTGTTTCCTTATTCTCCTAGCTTGGCCTGCTCTTTTATTTGTTTGCTTGACTAGTAACCTCACCACCTCCATCCTCAGATGTCCAAACTCAGTCAATTCTTCATCTCTAGTTCAAAACACATCTTCTTACACTTAGCCTACATTGTTCTGTACTTTCCTAACTCTGTCAAAGAGACAAGAACCAAAAAATCTCCCCAAAATCTTGCGGAACTTCTGTGCTTTAACTTCTTTTTTATATTGTGGTCATTTGCTATGTCTGTCTGGAAAAAGTCCAGCCATTGTTAATACAATGAGAATGGTTTGCACATCAGTGTAACCTGGCAGCCAAGGAGAGTGGACTGGAATGCACATGTGTGAACATTGCTGACTTCACTGTCCTAGTCGGGGGGGGGCAGTAGACACCATTGAGTGAGCATGTGTACTGTGTGGCCATCACATTCAAAATGACTGAGCTAGCAGAGCAAGCGATCTGCATCAAATTTTGCATTAAGCTTGAACATTTCCTCCTTGGAAACTATTGGGATAATTCAGAAGGCAGCAGCTATGGGTAAATGGTGATTGGCAGCTTCATCATAACAACACACCTGCCCATGCATGACATCTCATGTGCAATCGTTTGGCAAAACATCAAATCACCCAGGTGACTCAGCCCCACTACAGCCCACATTTGGCACCCTGTGATTTCTAGCTTTTCCCAAAACTAAAATCACCTTTGAAAGGGAAAAGATTTCAGAAATTTAATGAGATTCAGGAAAATATAATGGAGCAGCTGATGGCAATTAGGAGAACTGTGTAAGGTCCCAAGGTGCCTACTTTGAAGAGGACTGAGGCGTCATTGTACTATGTATAATGTTTCTTATATCTTCTTCAATAAATGTCTTCATTTTTCAAATTATATGGATGGATATCTTCTGGACAGAACTTGTATATCTGTTCTCTACTACTAGACTATGAGCTCCTTTTTGTAAATATAATTCATCTTTACATAATAGTAATGATAGTAATAACAAAAATTAATATTTATTGAATACTTACTCTGAGCCAGATACCATGCTAAACACTTTTTGTGGGTTATTTCATTGAATATTTTATCTATCACCAGGATTAACATTCAAATAGTTAACTGTTAGAGCAGAGGCACTGACCAACGAGAGCAAATACCAGCCACAAACAATCAGGACATCCAATGAAAGGTGCATTATTGGACATCAGCCCAGTTTGTATACCACTTTATTTCTTCTCCAGTTCCTCACATGCAATGGGAAGTCAATGAAAATTTGTAGAACAAGTTAATAAATAATTGCTGATATCACTTAACCTTAGCAAGAAATATCTGTATACTTCTGCTCTCCCTGTAAATAGGCTAGTGCCAAATATATGTAAAATATTTATAAATATTTGTGGAATAAACAAAAAACACTTCTAGATGTGCCCGTACAATATTAGATATGTTTATTGTATTATTTCACTCCAATTCAATACCACTAAGAAGGAATTATTATCACATTACAGTTGAAGAAACTAAGACACACAGAACTTAAACTAACAGAGAGTTTACACATTGTTGAAAGAGATTCAGACAAGTTATATATAACTACTAACATGTATGTTGCTCATAAGAAACTCTACCAGTTGGCAATATTGGTGAGCATTTATACACAAGTAAAGTAGAGGAATAGGTGGAGATACAGCATTCACATAGAAAGCTACTCAGAGAAAGTATGAGGAAGTGATCCCAGTCCTTTAATGATGGATTTTTTGACCCTTTATTTTTTAAATAGCTGATAGGTAAAAGGTAATGGTGGTTGTGGTCCCATGATCTGTTTCTAGAGGTAACAAAAAAGATTCGGACATGAAGCTGAAGTGGGAGATTTAGTCCACAGTAGGAACAGAATAAAACCCACAACTTTTAACCAATGCATGGAAAAATAAGTGATCATAAAAATGTTCCACCCCAAAATCGTCTAGACTTTTCTGTGTTTTTTTTTTTTTATTTTTAAGATCTTATTTATTTTTAGTGAGAAGAGAAAGTAGGGAGAAAGAAAGGTAGAAAAACATCAGTATGAGAAACATCAATCGGCTGCCTCTAGCATGTAGCCCAACTGGGGACCAAACTCACAACCCAGGCATGTGTCATGACAGGAAATCAAACCAAGGACCTTTTGCTTTGCATGATGATTGCCCCACATACTGAGCCACTCCAGTCAGGGTATCTGTGGTGTTGTTGTGCTGACTAAATAATCAATGTGGAAAAAAACTGATTTTTACTGCCAGTGGTTCCCTAACACACCACACGAGCATGCTAGGAGCATGGACTTAAACGCCTCTGCAACATCATTTTATTTCAATATCTTATTTGAGAATTTCAGGACGAAAATAAAGTAAGCCCTCTCAAAAGCAAAGCAGTTGAGTGCACCTGTGGTTAGTAGTACTTGTCAACTATTGTTTTTAAGACCACAATAACCTGGTATTTTTTTCACTCGATCCTTTTATGGGCTTTGTATTGTAGGATGGCTGTGTATTACATGAAATTTAATCAAGCAGCGATGTTTGTGTCATTAAGTGCAAATCCAACCATCTGCTTTGTTGCTGACCTTTGACCAACTCTATCTTTGTACAGGTGTACACAAAAGAGAAAATTATCTCAGAAGCTAAGGAAAGTAGTTATGGGTGTTCCAACTCTATTCTTTGCTACTTGGACATCAAGCCCTAGTCTCTTTCCCATTGCAAACTGGGAAAATCTCCTTCCAAATTATTTTTTGATGTCTCTTCAACATTAAAAATAATTCAGTGTGACTGTGCATATGTTTCTGGATGTGGATAGCACTGTTCTTAGCTTGTTTGATTTATATTTTTTAACTTTAGTTTGAAATATTTGAAACTTAATTTTCAAGAGTACATTCCCAAAGATAAACCCAGACTGTTGATTTCAGAGTCATGGTACCAGATTAACAGAATATATTTCACAATGAGAATGAATCTCCTGGATTTCTCCAGGGAGTCCTTCTGGGAAGTTGTCCTAATTGTCCCACTCTGTCTCTCTATACCTGCTCCTGCTGTATACTAAGGTGTTAGGACTCTCAAGAGAAACAGAACCAAGAAGATATATATAAAGCAGACAGACAGAGACACATTTGTTATAAGGAATTGGCTGTGTGAATGTGGAGGCTGAGAAGCCTGAGCTCTGTTCTCTGCAAACTGGACACCCAGGAAAGCCAGGGGTGCAGCTCCAATCTGGGTCTGAAAGCCTGAGAATAAGGAGAACTGATGGTGTAATTTCTAGTCCAAGTACAAGAGAAAACAAGCAGAGAAAGCATATTTCCCCTTACTCTTCCTTTTGTTCTATTCAGGCCCACAATGATTGGATAAGGCTCACCCACATTTGGGAGAACAATCTGCTTTACTCAGTTTCCTGATTCAAATGTTAATCTCATCCAGAAAACCTTCACAGAAACACCCAGAATAATCTTTAACCAAATTTTGGGCATCCCTATCCCAATCAAGTTGACACACAAAAGTAACCATCACAATTACAGAGTTCCAGTCTCTGAAATGGAAGAAAAATATAACAGCTAAAGGCGTATTGACCTAGTCAGATTTTAGTCTTAGAGCAAAAGTTAAAGGCCATGCATTCCTTGAGAAGGTTGTCTATATCTTACTAATCTTATCCCCAGCACACAGAACAGTTCCCGGCACATAGTTAGGCACCTAGTAAATAAATGTTGAATTAATGTCTCCATGATGTGTGAAATTTAAGTGAGCACTTGTTTTTATTATGTTGTGTTAACAAGGTAAGATTATCTACATCACCTTCTCTCACCTCTATAGCTCTCCAAAAACCAGCATCTATAGCAAATAGATGAATTACTATAAGGAATTCTATACAGAAGGAACCCAAGATACCAAAAATCTATCCAACATTTATTTTTCTTGTAGCACTTAATTAGGTATGTTTAGGGCAATATAGGTTGGTTTCACATTGAGTCTTCAACTGATATCTCCCTAAATGACACATGACCTCCTGCATTCCCTGCTTGCCAATTTGCTTGTTAGTGTAAGAGAAAGTCAATATTATAGAATCATGTGGTTTTGTTTCCTTACTCTTCTCCCTTGGCAGGAAAACTACCCTGTCATTAAGGGGGAATTCGGAGATGCATAAAGGCAACATTTTCACCCAGCTGTTTTCTGAGCTCTCACCAAGAAGTAAAAGAAAATACAAGTGAACTCAGAACTGAGTTGGGATGCAAGTTTACATCTTTTATCTGAAACTGCTTTTGCAATAATCTCTAAAGAGAAATCATATTTGCTATGTTAATAATGAATGCAAAATGAGCCCTAGATTTATCTTGGCTCTAGACTGGATTTCTTGGCCTGTTGGAGCCAAATGAGTTATCTGCGGAATGCCTTTCACAAAAGCTTTCTCAAGTACCCATGCTAAGAGTAGAGAGACCCCAAGGAACTGCAAAAGATAGAGAAGCAATGTAAGTGGCCCAAACTGGACAAGTTAAATCTTCCAAATGCTGCCCTCAGGAACTGTAAACTAGCTGTTGATGCTTTTATAGCCCAGTTGGGAAGCCAAGTGGTTAATCTAGGCCACAAATGGTTATATGAACTGCAGGAATCGTATTAACAAAATATATTTACTTGATACAAAAGACATAAAATTTATCGGTAAGAAATAATAATGCAGCCTCCACATGTTATATGTGTGCATACACAGAAATACCCAACTCATAATTCCATAAATTATCACCATTTAGGAAGTAAGACTTCTTTAAACTACAAAATGGAAGCAAGCTACAGTATACCTATGAATGTTCGCCTTTATGTACAGCTTTCGGAAGTAGCCTATTGAAGAAAGGTGATTGTTTTTCCAGTTCAATTTTGCTGTTTGGCTTCATGTGGTAATGAGTTTTCGAATACCTGACAAGGCAATTAAGCAAAAGGCAGCCAAAAAAAGCAAGGAAACAATAGGGAATTTTAAAGACCTGAATGAAAAAGCCACCTTTCTTGTGCCATGTTAGGAGTCCGCCACAAATGCTTTCCCACACTTTCAGTCCTGTGCTGATCACTTAAGCACCATCCTCTGTCAGCCCCAGTAATATTAGTAATATAAAAGCTGTAATATTATAATGGTAACAGGTAAGCTACTGTCATAACCTACATTGTAATGTCATTTAATTGTTCAATGAAAAATTATACAGCCCTGGCTGGTGTAGCTCAGTGGATTGAGTTCTAGCCTATGAACCAAATGGTCACCGGTTGGATTCCCAGTCAGGGCACATGCCTGGGTTGCAGGCTAGGTCCCCAGCAGGGGGCCATGTGAGAGGCAACCACACATTAATGTTTCTCTCCCTCTCTCTCTCCCTCCCTTCTTTCTCTCTAAAAATAAATAAATAAAATCTTTTAAAAATTGCAAAAAAGAAAACAAAATAGTCTTATACATGAACATCATGAGGAGTAATATTAAACTGAAAAAAAAAAAAAACCAGAATTCAACATCATAAAAATAATATAGACTACTGAGCCTAAAGGAATATATAACAAGTTGAAAACCCTCAGACTTCAGGCATTTATTTTCCCTCTATTCTCTTCTCTCCTCTCATTTAGATGATTTTACTCATTCTCAGGGCTTTGCAAAACCATATGCTAATGATTCCCAAATTTAAATCTCAAGCCTAATCTCCTTCCCATGAGCTCTAGACTTGTTTACCATTCCACTTTCTTAGCATCTCCATTTCTATGTGTAATAGGAATCTTACAGTTAATATGTTTTAAAAAAAACAACTTCAGTCAAAAACCTTGCTAATACTGCTTCTCCTTAGATTTTCCAGTTTTGATTATGTCAGGTCCGTCTTGGATGATGAGGCAAAACCCCAGTAATCATCTTTGATTCCTCTCTGTACAGGAAATCCAACAGGAAACCCCAAGAACTCCAGTTTCAAAACTAGATCTCAAAGCTAGCATTGCACCCTGTCTATATTAGTTCACTGCAACAGCATTATCCTCCTTGACTCTTTCTAATCAGAACCCCTATTCCAAACTACAACTCTACGGTCTAGTCTCCACATAAAAATTATAGTGATTTTTTTTTCCACAAGAAAGTAAGTTCTAGTAGACCATAACCTGTTTACCAGGAGACAGTTACATCAACCAGCAGGTGACACTGGGTGGTACAGGAACTCATCTCCATTATTGAGATGGAACAAACAGTCAAGCTACTGAGCTTAATGATGTAGAATGTAAAACGGAAAAGAGCATCATGCTCTTCTCTGCATGTGGCCCACTCTGCTGCATGGCTCTCCCATGCCATTCTTTTCTGGCCCACTGGCTGTTATGTTACCTACAGAAGTCCTACTAAACTGTTGCTGGGAACCTGAATGGGCCCACAGTGCAGCCGTAAGTCTGGAAAAGTGTCTGTGCTTGCTCACTTGGGTGAACTCTCCTTCACTATGCAATTCTGTGACCTGTATAAATATGGCATATTTTGATAATAAATGTTTCTGAGAAAATGGAATTATAAGCGCAGAATTCAAAAGACTCAAGGAAAATGTTTATCATTTATCTAAGTCTAGTGAAGTATGGGTCTTGTCAGGGTCAGTTGGAAGAACACCAAAAATACAAAGAATGGTTCTCAAATTTTAGTATGCTTTAGAATCACCTGAAGATTTTAATATAAAAATTACTGCACCCCAGCCCCAGAGTTTTTAATTCAATCAGTATGGGATAGTCTAAAGTTTTGCATTTTTAACAAGTTCCCAGGTCATGCTGATGCTGCTGATTCTCAGAAATGTCTCTTGGAGACCTCTTGTTCTACTCTACATGTCAGAAAGTGACTGCCAGTGAAATGAATTGTCTTGATTTCCCCTGAACTTATTCTTGCCCATCAGAGATTTCTACAGAATTCAGTTTATGTCATACTTGTAGTCTGTCTGCACCACAAGAAACTCATGGCCTCAGAGGCAATTTTGGACTCTGAAAATAGATAAATTTAAATATGAATCCTGCAAAAAGGAGACCTTGAATCCCCAAAGGCAGGCAGTGGGCTGGAATGGGAGTAAAAGACAAAAAACTGTACAAGAACAATTAAAATAAATAAAATTAAATAAATTAAATTAAAAATAAAAAAAAAAGGAAAGAAATTCACAGGTCAGCCTACCTCAGTCAATTTTATCAGTCGCTCACTGGTGCATCTGTATTCAACTGATCGGGGTGGGGGAGGGGGGCATTTGATATTGGTAGTTTTAAAATCTCCCCTGGTGATTTGAATGCATATCCATGATTGAGAACCACTGTAATATGGTATGGTCTGATTTCCTGACTCTTCAACACTTTTTCCCTCTGGCCATATTAGTGTATCATCACACTAGCTCTAGTCGTATTACCTGAAATGCACTGGAAGCCATCCAAGGCAGTGGTTCTCAGACTGGGGCAATTTTTGCTCCCCACCTTCTAAGGGGATATTTGGCAATGTCTTGAGATATATTTTTTTAATTTTTTTATTTTAATTGTTGTTCAAGTACAGCTTTCTGCCTTTTACCCCTAGCCCAGCCCACCCCTCAGCCTTCCCCAACTCCCTCCCATTTCCATCCCCCCTAGTTTTTGTCCATGTGTCCTTTATACTTGTTCCTGCAAACCCTTCCCCTTTTCCCCTAAAATACCACATGATCTCACCTTTAACAGGAACCTAATCAACAAAACAAACAAACAAGCAAAATATAACCAAAGACACTAAAATTGAGTACAGGCTGTCTTGAGATATTTTTGATAATTTGACTCAGAAGCACTACTGGCATCTGATGGGTGCAGGCTAAACTCTCCAAAACACATATGACAGTCTCCCACAACAAAGAATTATCCAGTCCAAAATTTCAATAGTGCCGGAGCTGAGGAGCCTGGGTCTAAGCATGGGGCATAAGGTCCCCATGTTTCTCCTGAAAGGGTGTGTTTTTAACAGTATTTACAGTATCAGCAGCCCTAGATCTTCTGAGTTATGGTGATGAAGAAAGGGAAAAGAAGAAAATCAGACCCAGCCAAGTAAAAGTTTGGTAAATTAAAACAAGTAAGCAATAAAAATCTATTACTTTTCTTATATTCTGCATAGAGGTGAGACCTAAGGGTCCCATACTGATACAATTTCTTAATGTTTCACTTGGTTCCTGGCTTTCTTTTCAATCCTTAAAGCTTCATTTAAAAATTTTATTTAATGAAACAACTGTAGTACTTGATGGGAAGACATTATTAGTTATAAAGCCTTGTAGTATACGGTCCCAGGGAAATTGAAAAAGCTTGACATAGTTTAGAGAGGTCAAAATAGTTTACAATCTATTTATGACACACTGTTTGGGATTAAGAAGGTCGTTTCTCAATCATTTGGTTAGGTTGATGTGTAAATACTTAATAGTAAAAAGAGGACCTTACTTGGGCTTTACTTTATTTTTGTTTGTCATTGATTCTTCCACCACTGTTTTTCATCAAGCTCTTCTTGCTAATTACTGCTGGCACCAAATCACATTCTACATTTTCTCTCAAGATTGGATTTTTTCCCCAAGTGAGTGAGGAAGGAAGGTTGTATCCAAAGTAATAATGCATTTTATTACCTTTCTGCTTGTTTTTTAATTGCCACTGACACTGAAAGCATTTTGTTATTCCTATTGTTTTTACATCAATAAAATTAAATTAAATGAGGAAATAAAGTCAAGATATGTAATTTATTTAACCCAGGAGCTTATTCCAGACAGACAATAGAACAACTGACATCACTTTCACTGAATTAGGCTAGACAGAAAATGCTTTCTATGCAAACAAAACAGAATGCAAGAAATATGAGAATACCCAGCAGCATGTATCCTGAATACACATACCCTTGGCTGTCTACTTGGAAGGAAAGAGCCCTGCCCTGACGTTATTGCATGACCAGATATTTTCAAAGAGTACAGAGTTGGGGGACTGGGAGGAAAGGAGAAAATAAGGACTAGTGTTTGCTAAGAACCTACTATGCACCCAGAAAAATGAAAGGCACACTTGACGTATGAAATCCTCCTTGACAAAAAAAAAAAAAAATACTATGGACAGCATCAACAAGACAAAAAATAGGCCAAGGAAGTTCAATTAGAAACAGCCAATTCATCTGACAGGGTAATACATCTGATCATTCTAAAATCTTTACAGTTTACAAATTCCACATCTCATCACATTTCACCTCATAACTGCCACATGAGCTGGGCAAGAAAAGATGTTATTCTTCTAATTATAGGGATGAGGAGAATGAGCCCCACTGGCATTGGGCAATAGTATCTAATCTCAGAATCAACCAGTTATGAGCAACAGAACCTGGGAATAGGAAATATCTGCGTTCTACCATTCCATGTATCCTTTGCAGACATTGTTCTGGCCTGAATTAAGCTTTCTATATTGTACTATGTTATGTGGAAAGAGTTCTAAAATTATATAAATCTAGTTCTCAATAATACTTTTAGGGCTAGTTATTAAATGTGTTGTTCATTTCAAGAAATGGGCAGAGATGAATCATATTTACTTTTGCTGGTGTTTGGCTCAATATATATTTACCTGAGTTGTATAAAAGCTTCTATCCCATCTCCTGTCTTTCTATTTCCCTATATGGCTCCTCCCTTTTTAGGACCATGCTTTTACCCTCTCCCCCTGTTCTTATTTGCCCTACTTTTCTTTTCTTGATATTCTGTGGTGAGAATGAGAGTATGAATTAATATTCTATTGCTATTTGGGGAGGTAGAAATTTAGTAGAATATGTCTAGAGTCTTAAAATGATCATATTCTTAGATGCAGAAATCCACTTTTTACAATGTATCCTAAGGGAGTGATTTTAACTGGACTCCTTCTGTGTTAGTTTTTAAGGAAGCAGGTGCCAACCATTCCAGCCTTAGAAAGAAAGGGGTGGGGCCACTCCAGACTGCCTGATAAAAGGCCTGTGGGAGAATTGATTTAATGACCCTCACCTACAAAAATAGCTTAGAAAGGCTAACAGCAGAGAGAGAAACTAGCAAAAGAATTTATATGAAGCCGGCTGTCAGGGGTGTGTGGCCTTTTCCCTCCATAGTACTGCCATGTAAAGGGACAGAAAGGGACACTCCCCATTTGTCAGCTGTCAAGTGGAAAGGTCTCAAAGTGACCACTCAGAGAGCTTGGGGTCGGGGCAGACTGTTTTCTAACTCATGTCTAAAATCATATTCCTAAGGGGAGTGGCTGGGGATGAAGAGGGCAGATGGAGTATGCACAGGGAAGAAAGAGCACAAACCAACCAGCCCCTTTTTCTTGTCCTGTACAGGCTGGAGCCAGCTGCAAGTGAATGTATGACTTCTGATTATTGCACTATACCTGATGCATCTATTAATGAGGGGAGTATCTTATCTGTGATTATAAGTGAGTTGGGGACATTTTGTTAACTGAGAGTGATAGCATTATTTATCTATATGAGCTGCCCTAAATTTCAACAGAGAGTCACTTAAATTTTCTTTATTATCCTCCCCTGTGTTCTACATTTTCTTATACTTAAATGTTTGTTTTATAAGTAGAATGAATAGAAGAAAATACTAGATATATAGATGATAGATACATGGATGGATAGATAGATGACAGATAGATAGAATTTCTAAGCACCAAGTCCCATCAACTTTTTTGCTAATTATATGTAATTGGAAGGGATTACAAAGCAAACAATTCTGGCACATCAACTCTATGAGGTTAATGTTATTACCCTCATTTTATAGATAAGAAAACTATATTTTTCCAAAAACCATGTGGGCTTAGTCATATAGCCACTAACTAACAAGGTCCAAATCCCAAATCTTTCCACTGGCCTGGAGTCTATTTTAAGGAAGATTCACATATGAGATAGATAGAACCAGCTAACTTTGAAGATTCTTTTCTAAATCTGACATGTTATCAGTCTTTCATTACATTAAATTAAAACAAACTCATTTCTATAAAGGAAAGAAAACATATCTGAAAAGGAAATGTTTACCTTACTGTATTTACAGTTTGGTGAATGCTTGCAAACAACCCCAAAATGAATGAAAATCTAAGTTTCTATAAGACAGAAATTGCCATGAAAATAAATAAGTATCATATAAGGAATAGAATAAAAATTATAAAATCCAAAGATGCAATGTCTAAAGAGAAAGGATGGCATAAATGTTGTCAATTTTATGTATATGTGAAAATAATCATGTATTGATAACATTACCTATGCTATATCTAATTTGATATAAACTATTTTCCAGCTTTTGCCTAAACATTCTTTGAATTCCGGCCTATCAACCAAATAACTCACTACATGTAATTTTTTTAGCGATTTTCTTTTGCAGTAAAATATACATGAAAAAATTGCCATTTTGAGTGTTTTTAAGTGACATTAAGTCATTCACATTGTTGTGCGGTCATCACCACTCTCCATCTCCAGTACTTTTTCATCGTTTCAACTGAAACTCTGTGTTCATTGAATAACAACTCATTACCAACTCCCCTCCCCCAGCCCCTGGTAACCCCTATTCTCCTGAACACACTAGAGACAACTGTGCTACCTCACAGGGTTAGTGGGCTGCTCTAAGTACCGCTTTGCCTGGGACTGTTCTGGTGGACACATGTCGTCTCAGCATTCCACCAGATTCAGCACTGTCCCAGACCATTTCCACACTCAAGAATGTCCTGCTTTTGAGAATTAAATAATACAGTCATCCTTTTAGGGGACAATGGACTCTGTATGCCTAGCAGAGTCTACCCAGGTAGGGAAAGCCACAAATCCTTTGTGGTCTAAAGTATGCAACACGCTCCAGGGCTCCTATTGCCCCAAAGAAGATCGTGATGAGAAGTATGGGAAAGACAGAAGCTCGGGAAACCTCTCATAACAAATATTTCCTTTTATTCTCTTTTCTCTTCCCTAGTCCATAGAGTCTGTATGTAATTAGAAGCCATAGTAGCATGACTCTTTATTTACTCTTCAAAACACATACCTGAGCTTCTGTGTCCTGACCATTTGAAAATTCAAATGTTTATCTCTACCATGAGCACCCCTCCCCCCAAAAAATAAATTTAAAATTCAAAAGCCAAAAATTGACTCTTTTCTTCCTTTAATACTATCCTTGTTGTGAGTCTAACTGCCCTAAACCAGAAATTATCATAAGGTAACAGGAAATGCTAGGGGAAAATGTAATTTGTACCTGAAAGTACTGCCCCAACATATTTAAAATGACATTCTTGTAACTGTCTTTGGAGAAGTTAAACCTGAATGTGACATTTGTGTATGGACTGTTGGCGGCTGCCATTACCCATTGGTGTTTTCTGTGGTGAAGAGTGAAGTTTTTCAGGAAGGGGACACCAGCAACTGCTGCTGATATACTGTGTCAGGGTCACATCAGGGTGCAATCGAAGGGCACCTGACCAGCTCTTATAGAAAATCAGCTCAGGAAAACCATCTCAAGTTTTGCCAGATGGAGATAAACTGCAGACAGAAGATAAGTAAGCTTACTAAACCAAAGTGAGGTCTGAGGGCCAAGAGAGTTGGGGAAGTACAAAATAGGGTGGGGAAAGGTGGAAGATGGAATTTGAAAGGATGGAAATGCAGATGAAATAGGGTGTAGCAGGTAAAGGGCTGGAGAGGAAGAAGGGGAGGGGACAGAGTGCTGGTGACAAAAATTCTACCATTTATACTCCCAAAGTGGAAATCCTACTGATGCCCTTTCCATTTCCTTTGGGGTTTTCTCCTATAGCTGTAGAATAATTCAGGAAAAGTTTAAGTGTCTGGCTGGGCCTTGCCCTTTCTCTGATCCACTGGACCCTGACTCTAAAGTGACCTCACCCTGCCCCTTCACTGCCACGCACTCCACACACGTGCAATCCGGTATGAGTGAAAAATAAATGCCACGAAACAATCACTCCTATAAGGTGCTTTTCTCTTTCTTTTCTAAACAATCATTCTCATAAGTTGCTGCTCTTTTCCTTTTCTAAATATACATTTCCCCTGAGAGTTTTACCTTTAATTTGAGACTCCATCACCTTACATTAAAGTGCATGGCTTAGTATACCCATGTCTGTGCATTCTGTTATGTTAAAAAGGAAGAATCTCCCAGAAATGCAAATAAGCCCATTAAGGTCACAGTTAGTTACCATTCCATTTCATAAATCCAAGGGCAGACGTGTCCGCCTTACACTAGAAACGACCGAGCTCTCTGCACAAAGGCAGTCGCAGAAAATCATTGAAAACATTGCGGATAGAATAAGCTGTCAATTAGAGAAAAAAAGCCCCAAACTCCACCCCACTCAGTGATATTCTATATCAATTGCATGTGTACTGGAACACTGTTTCTAAAAGCCACAATGCTGGCTCTTTGTGCACCACAAAATCTTCAGTCTGACTGAATATGCTTTGCACATGGGGAGAATACCATGAAAGTGGTTATTCTCCCCAACCATATCACCTTACCTCCTGACAAAAAATTAACTACTGTTAAGCAAGCTTTATTTCATGTTTGGTGACCTTTCCCTAGTTCAGGGTGGGCAGGGCACAGCATCACAGCATCGAGGTATTCCTGTATCATCTTTTGTTTCAGTATGAACCAATTGACCTGACCTTAACTGACACAGCCAAGTGCTGAAATCAGAACCACGTTCCACACATGGGAAAGACAACTTTGCAGATGACAAACTGATTGTGAAAGTGGTATCTTCTACCCATAGTTAGACAGTGATATAAGTGAGACTGAGAAAAATCAACATAAATAATCATTTATAACAGAAATCCCTTGACACTTCATCAGCCAAACAGAGAAAAAGTTAATATTCTTTATATTTCTAAATCTGCAAAATTTTATTTCCAGATTGATAATTTTCATATCCATTTTTCTTTCTATTTAAAAATATTTGAAGAAAAAAATCTACTGGAAATGGCTAGAATATTAGATCTTTATTATTGCTATTATTATTATTATTATAATCATTATTTTAACTCTCATCCGAGGATATGTTTATTGATTTTAGAGAGAGAGGAAATGAGGGAGGGTTTGTGGGATGGGGGAAGAGAGACATTGATGTAAGAGAAAAACAGATCAATTGCCTCTCATTCATGCCCCAACAAGGAGATCAAACTCACAGCCTTTTGGTATATGGGACAACCCCCCAACCAACTGAACCACCCAACCAGGGCTAGAATATTAGATCTTGACAATAGAAATAGATAATGTCACTTCAATGAAACAAATTTTTCTACTATAGCATAAAATAAGTTATTTAGGAGCATTAAAGTACTGAGAGATGTACACAAATTGTTTCTAAGACACCAAGGATTACATGAGAACATTAGAAAAGATGATGAAACATCAGAAAAGATGAGAACATCAGAAAAGAAGAAAAGACTACAAGAATTTAGAAGACTAATCCTGCCATTCATTTCTTCATAGCATTCTTCTTTTCAAAAACTACTCATAACTAGCCCTGCCTGGTGTAGCTCAGTGGATTGAGTGCAGGCTGGGAACCAAAGTGTCGCCAGTTCGATTCCCAGTCAGGGCACATGCCTAGGTTGCAGGCCAGGTCCCCAGTAAGGGGCACATAAGAGGCAACCACACATTGGTATTTCTCTCCCTCTCTTTCTCCTTCCCTTCCCCTCTCTCTAAAAAAAAAAAAATAATGATAATAAATAAAATCTTAAAAAAAAAAAAACTAAAGAAGACACAAATAAGAAAAAAACTACCCATAACTAAAATCACATTCCTGGGTCCAGTATGATATGTTCTCAATTGCATGCTCTATATTTGGTGATAAAGGAGGAAACTAGCCTGACTGCTCTCCTCTCTGCCTGCCTCTAAACATGCCGTGCACGAGGTACCCTCTGCCTTTTGCAAATGTTTTATTTTGACCTAGAAGGCCCTCCCCCCATTGTCTAGTGTAGCCTACAGAGCTTGCAGGACATAGCTTTATTTTATTTTTTTAAAGGGATTTTCTTTTTCTTTTTTTTTTAGATTTTATTTATTTTTATCTTTAGAGGGGAAGGGAAGGAGAGAGGGAGAGAAATATCAATGTGTGGTTGTCTCTTGTGTGTCCCCTGCCGGGAACTGGCCTGCAACCCAGGCATGTGCCCTGACTAGGAATTGAACCGCGATCCTTTGGTTCGCAGGCCTGCGCTCAACCCACTGAGCTACACCAGCCAGAGCAGGACATAGCTTTAGTCTTTCCTCCTCCACAAGGCATTTCCTCACTCTGGGAGCCCGCAGTGATTCCTCTTTTCTCTCAATTTGCTAATTGTTTTAACACCAAGAAAATGTAGAAGTTATAAAAATTTTAAATCACACATAATTCCACTACTTAGACACACCAAATAAAATATATAATATGATAATAAAAGTGCAATGGAGAAAAATAATGCAGGTAAGGGGGAGAGGGTGTGTAGAGCTAAGGACATAGATGTATGATACATTTTCAGAGGAGAAATTTCACACTAGGGGGAGGCTTAGAAAATGACATGAACTCTTCTTCTTCCTGAAGAAAAGTTCCAGACAGAGAGAGCATGCCAGGCACACTCACAGAATAGCAAAGAAAACAGTGTGACTAGAGCAAGGAATTAAGGAAGAAAATATTAATATTAGAGAAGTTGAAGCAGAGGTTGGAGACAAACTGTGCAGGACCTTATAGGATAACGTAAAGACTCTAACCTACGTTCTGCTTAAGAAACCATTAGATGGTGTTAAGAAAAGAAATGACAGAACCTGACATATTTAAATGGACCACACTGGCTGCCAATAGGAGTAAGCACAAAAAAAGGGATGCCAGTTAGGACATTACCGCAATAATTGAGGTAAGAGAGGATGGAGGCCTCACCAGAATGGTGGTAGTGGAGGTGGTTAAGAAGTAACTATATCCTGAGCATATTCTGAAGACAGAGCTTATAGTTGATTGAACATAAAATGGAAGAGAAAGAAGCCATCAAGGCTGATCCTCAAGGTCTAGGACCTGGGAAAAGAGAATGGAGTTGTTATCAATCTAGATGGGAAGACTAGGGGAACAATAAGTTATATGGGGAGTAGGACATGGTTTGGAACATGTCAAGTCTGATGTGACTTTTATACATCTGAAAAATCAAAGGGATTGTTGCAAACTTAATTGATAAGTGGAACTGAGATGGCCATAAGGAATAAAAGGGACTTGAAAAAAATTAAATGAGTGGACATTTAGAAGGGACATGAGTAAGACAAAGATCTCTCTCATAATGAATGAAAGAATTATATATGCAATCTGTGCAGAAAAACCACAAGCCCACATTGAGAAATTGGGAGAAATCGGGAACAGGTTGGATTCTACATTTCTGCTGGTGCTCATTGATCTCCTCCTTCCGCTTCCCTGTGGATCTAGCCTGGGGTCCGCTTCCTGGCATCAGCCATGACTTACCCAGCAGAGTCACCTGGCACAGAGCACAGTGACCTATGCCTTAGGAGCCCCTCTGAGGTAGCTGTGAGCCTGATGGGCATTCTGAGACTTCCCAGAAGGGAGCAGTGAACCTCATAGGCATTCAATCTGGAGCACCACATACTGACCTAAATCCTCATCATCATGAAGATGAGATTTAACTGTTGTGAGTCCAGGTTTCCTGGGTCACTCTTCCAGTTCTTGCTATAGAAAAAAATTATGTTAACAGCCTGTCAATATCTAGGTAGAGTGAACTGTTGCTATGCATTTCAACTATTATTTTCATAATTTTATCCTTGTATTCCTTTAAAACTTTTGGGAGAATGCCAACTGTCACAAAAATTTAAGAACATCCAACTCATTTATTTAATTCTATTAAAAAGGGAGAACCTCAAATACTGGTCATTTTAATTTCTACTTTCTAAAAAATCACTTTTATCATATGCCCATAATTATCATTGTTTCCCTTGAAATTTGTGCTAAACCCCCAAAATATTTATGAAAAATCTATCTTCAGTTAGTGAATGTTAGCTGAACCTAGGTACAGTATCAATCTCCAGGGGCTCTGGTGAAGTCTATCTATGCTCACATTCTCTGGTTATGCACTGCATGACTGAATATCCTAAGACCTAGATGTAGACCCCGAATGACAAGTTCATGCAGTGTGTCACAAGTGCACGACATTTAGTGCAGTGTGTGTGAGATTCACAGTCTTGACTCCTGGGACCAAATTCCTGCTCTGCCACTTGCTGGCTGTGTAACTGGATAAATTCTTAATCTCTCTGGATTGCAGTATCTTCATCTATCAACTTACCATTTATAAAAATAGGTTTGAATAAATATTACACACTGCAAAGAAGAGTTATAAGGATTAAAGAGATAAATCATGAATGGTTCTTGACCTATGGCAAATACCTAGCATACATTTATACATATTAATTGCTAACATTATTATTAAATGCACTCCAACCTGAGATTAACTGCAGCAGGGCTGATTGTTATTTTTCTAGTTTTTAGTCTGACTAAATTACATTTTGATATCAACAGTGGGAAAACAAATTTCATTGATCTGATAATCAAAGTAGTAAATAATTATGTTTATTTGATTCAATAAACTTTGATTCAAAAATATGCCTCAACTATGAGTTATTTATAGCTAAATAATAAGGGTTCTGAATGTGACATGAAGGCTAAACCTCCTCATTTTGTTTGTTTATTGAGCCATGGCTGCCAAAAACAAAATCTTACCCTATAAATAAATAAAATGCAAACTTTTATTTGAAATAATAATATGGAAATACCAGTCAGAAATAATTCTGAACAAGAAAAAACTATTAACTCTGAAAGAAACTACTTAAATAGAGGACTTTGTCTACCACCTAGAGCCTAAAGCAAGTTTTAATTTGTGAAATTCAATCATACTTGCAAATTCAGTACGTATTTTCACTCAACAACAGCCTCACTGCCGCCCAATTTTCCTCCCACCTTTTTTAAGTCATTCTACCTCAAGTCCTTTAATGGCTTATTTGTGTTCATAACAATCAAATATTGTGGTTTTATAGACTTTAGTTCTTGACTGTCTTTCAGGAGTTGTCATAAATTTTATAGCTTTAAACAGCATCCTTATACTTACGATTCATCAGTTAAGGCCCACAGCATTTCTTACGTGTATGTTGCAACATACTGCAAACTAGTTTTGACTGCATTCCTATTCATTGCCAATCTGTCACATGAATGACCTTAATTATATCTAAATCTAATCCTGGAATTCATTGCTTATCAATGTTGTCAATGCTAAATATTCTAGAATTTGTTATTATTTTAAAAACTGTTTAAAATTTCTTCAAATATACACAAAGTAGAGAGAAAAGTATGACTAACCTCTATGTGCCCATTACAAGTCTACAATTATCAACATCTTATTACACTTTATATACCTTTTATATTTTTTAAAAATTTCTTATTACTGAAGTATTTTTAAACAAATCCAATATGCATTTCTTAAAAATAAAAGAATATTTCCTCATCTGTTTGGGTTTTTCTATGTGATTTTGCAAAATGTATACACATATAGATTAATCAAGTTTATCTATTTAAAATTATCTGGTGACCCATCTTTGATAAAATAAAATCCAACTTAAATCATGTGTTGTCTAAATCTGGCCTCTACCTAAATGTATGTCCATGTCTCCAAATACTCCTCCTTATTAATTCTATACCACATCCTGAACTACTTATTATGTACCATGTTCTCTTTCACCCATGAAACTTTTGACAAAATTTCCCATTGCCTGGAATGTCCTGGCCTTTCGTCCTCTCCCTACTGAATTCTTCTTTTTCCATTGGGCAAATTCCTACTAACCCTTCAAGCTGTGTCTTTATTATAATATTAATGAGATATTATCAGTCAAAAGTCCAAAAGGATTAAAACAAGATGCCACTGTACACCTATTAGAATAGCTAAAATCACAAACACTGACAAACCAAATGCTGACAAAGATGTAGAACATTTGACAACACCAAATGCTGACAAAGATGATAGAAACTTCTATCATTGTTGGTAGGAATGTAAAATAGCACGGTCACTTGAGAAGCTGTCTGTTTCTTACAAAACTAAACATACTCTTACTGTACAATTGAGCAATCATGCTCCTGGTGATTTGCTGGAATGAGTTGAAAACTTACATCCACACAAAAACCTGTACATGGATATTTATAGCAGCTTTACACATAACTGCCAAAACTTGTTAGCAACCATGATGCCCTTCCGTAGGTTAATGGGTAAATCAACTGTGGTACAGCCAGTCAGGGAATATTATTTATCAATAAAAATAAATGAGCTAGTAAGCCATGAAAAAACATAAAGGAACCTTAAATGCATATTACTAAGAGGAGGAAGCCAATCTGAAAATATTAGGTATTATACAAGTATATGACATTCTGGAAGAGGCAAAACTATGGAGAAAATAAAAAGATAAGCAGTTACCCCTGGCCAGGTGGTTCAGTTGGTTGAGTGTTGTCCCATTCACCAAAAGGTGTATCAAAGGGTTCAAACCCCAGTCAGGGCACATACCCAGGTTGTGGGTTGCATATGAGAGGCAATCTATTAATGTTTCTCTTTCACATCAATCTCTCGCTCTCTCTATCCCTCTCCCTTCATCTTTCTCTAAAATCAATAACCATATTAAACATATCCTCAGGTAAAGATTTAAAAACAAAGATCAGTGGTTGCAAGAGGTTTTAGGGAGAGAGGGATAAATCATTAAATTACAGGAGAGTTTTAAGTCAGTAAAACTATTGCGTATTTTATGATAATGGTGGATACATGTCATTATACAATGCATTTGTGAAAATTCATAGCACATACAATACCAAGAGTGAACCCTAATGTAAACTATGAACTTTGGGTAATAACGATGTGTCAGTATTGGTTCATGGATTGTAATGAAAGTACCATTCTTGTACAGGATGTTGATGGTGGAGGAATATGCTTGTGCAGGTGCAGGAGCTACATGAAAATTCTCTGTACTTTCTACCCAATTTTGCTATAAACCTAAAATTGTTCTAAAAAATAAAGTCTATTTTTTAAAAGTCCAAAAGGTCTATACCTCGTTAGAACACAAAATATATTTCATAATATTTCATGAGTATTTTATAATATACATATCAAAATTTTTGGACTTATGAACTGATACCTCTAGACAATGAACTTATGAAATCAGAGACTATATCATTCTATTATTGATTCTTCAGAATGTAAGATATTGCCTGATGCATGGCTTATACTCGGTAGATACTAGGCAAATATATCATCCTACTTGAGACAAACTCTTTAACATAAGCAAATTCCTATAAAAATAGGTATGTAAATAGAAACAAAAATTATTTGTTTGCAGTTGACTTTCCCTACTTCTGTATTTTAATCATGTTATTATTGCATAATCAAATACTTGAAACAAGGATACAAATTAGATAGTAAATTTACAAGGAGACTGATAGATTCAGTTTCCACATTGACACTTTTGTTCATTATCTTATTCATAAACGTATTCTTTGGAAATATATTGCCACCATGTAGACACAGTTCAAATGCCTTATAAGTATTGTTATATACCTAAAACTTTATCATTTTCTTGTAGAAGTGAGAGAGAATGCTGTTTTTTTTTCCCCCCAAGAAACTGAGTCTTTCTTTGTTTCTTTTTAAGTTTAAATGACTTGTCCAAAGCCGTTAATGTCAATGATAGGCTTACATTCAAGCAATTCTTTTAATTCTCCTTTGGTCTTCTACTTGCTAAGCAATGCAGCCTCACACTTACAGCTGGCAAAATTGAAATGCACAGTAATTAAGTGATTTACTTCAGGTCAGAGCAGAAGACCATGAGATTGGCATGTGAACTTGAGGGGAATGACATGAGTGCTTTTCTGTAGGCATCAACCTTGTGTAAGTTAATAATCACACACAAAATTACTTCCATATTAACCATGACATGGTTTCCAAGTAGAATAGTAGCAAGCAACTTCTTTATAAAAAAGATAATACCAATTAGTAATCCCTGCCAAAAGCTTGTACAAGCTATATTTTCCACTGTAACATCTTCCACATAAATGAACACCAGTAGGAAGAAGAATTTCAAAATAAATTCATATGGCCAACAAGTCTTTGCCCAAGGATAAACAGAATTGAAGAACAACAGGAAGTAGAAGATAGAATTTTCCCTTCCTCCCAAAATTATACTCAATAAAAATGAATAGTTTGATTTTAAGTCTAGGACTCAATATAGCTTGTTATGAATCCTGAGAGTCAGGAATTTTGAACCTGGATATAAACAGCCTACCTGTTTAATACTGAAATGCCAAATAGAAATACATATTTAACACACACTTCCAAGAACAGAGCTCTCACTAACTCTTGGAGAATAGCACAATATTTCCTTGGGTCTTGAAGAATTCTACTCTGAGTTACTTTTTTGCTAGAATTATGATATTCAAGATTACTAATGAGCAAGCAGGATTCTCATTCCTAGAAGTAGTCTTTAATGTTAGTCCACACCAACTTCTCTGCTTCCCTCTTCACTGTGCTACACATACATCCCTGTGCTCCTCCAGCTATTGATTCTATTTCCAACTCCTCTGTAGCTGTGGAATTTCTTTCCATTATTACAGTCCTATACTTTGAATGCTCTTCTATATATATCTGAAACTCTATCCTGTACCTATTCCTTCTCAGAATTCCTGACCCCTTCTAATCTATGTCAGTTACACTCCCATGGTTAATCTATGTCAGACTACACTGAGGATTATGTCATAATCCAGTTCTATTTAACATTTTCTCAAATAACCCAAACCCTAGACCATTTGCTTGCTTATCCTTTCCTACCCAGCATGAACAGTAAGGTAAATCATCTGAGCTAATCCACACTGCCTCTAGTCTCAGTAAATCCATAATCTCCCTATTCCTTCCATTTCCCTACCTGGTAAAAACTTAACCCTGGATCAATGTTACAAATAGCCCTTTCTGCTCTTGGACCCAAAGACTGAACACTTATGGAAAAAATCATACAACAACACAGATCTGTGCTAGTACCATTCAGTCTCTAATCTCAGTAAGACCAATTCCCTCCTCTAATATCTTCAGTGATTAATTCAAACTGTGTATATTCTCATTAAGCTCCATAATAGACCCTTGTGCTTGCTCCATTCATTGTTAAAAGATGATCCTGAATCCTATTAAGGCCATCTGGTAAGATCTCCATTAAGTTACTGTTACAATCTAACATGTCCATAGAGCATCTTGATTAGCTTTCTTCTAGCCATTAAGAGAAAGATCTTCCTCCTGTGGAAAGCCAACCCTCTGTCTATGCCTTGAATTGCTCCTTTCTGCCCTTTTAATTAATTTTTATCTTATATCCTATCTTTCTGATTTCTTCTCCCCATTGGTTCTTTCCCTTCAGCCTAAAACCGTGCCCCAAACCCTCCCAATGTATAAAGACCTCTTGACACTCTCAAACCTCTGTCCTTCCTGAGCACCCCAAATTCACAGAAGAGTGGGCTCTTTTGCTGACAACTTCCTCAGAGACCACTCAGCACACAGAAATCCAGCTTCTGCCACCACCATCATTCTAATGAAATTGCTCTTGCCAATGTCACCAATGGCTTCACATAACCAGTTAAACACTTACCTTTTTGGGTCCCTTGGATGCATTGATCATCCAAGCATCAATTATTGATGCTTCTTACTAAAAACTCTTCAGTGTGTTTTTTTCCCTTGAACTGTTTCCTGGTGTTTCTCTCTCTCTCCCCCTTTCAGTCTCTGAAGTTAAAACCTTTGTTACAGAATTAGATTATGTGCAGAATAAAATTTTGTGTATCATTAAATAAAATTCATCTTTCTACAACAGGAGTGTAAGGTATAGGAAACTATAGGGGACCACTGTAGGGCAGTTGCCCAGTTTGAGACTAACATCACAGATTCTAACAGATATATTCTTTCATTTCACCTCTACTTAGTTGAGTGGATGAAGAATAGAGCAAGCTGTCAAGATACGGATGTGTATAATGACTTCAATATCAAATTTTATAAAGTCTGAACCTATTCCCCACCCCCATCCAAGGACAGCTGCTGAACATATTTTAACTGCCACATGAGACTTCTGCCCATTCAGGCCATAAACTCCTCCCTGTTCTTCTTCTTTCCCTTCTGTTTCTGCTGTCTGTGTTTAAAGAGAACATGGGGTAAAAATGTTGCTATAAAACACATTAGACACCCACGAGTTGTTGGCTCCCTTTTTAGCCATGGTTCTCTTTCTATCTGGCCCTCTAGTCAAATGGCCAGCCCACACCCTTCTTTTGATAAACAAGATTAAAAAGAAAAGTCCAACTGCTAAAAACAAAATGTAATGGCAAGCAGAGGAATTACTAACCAAAAAGGGTGTTAAGCCTCAATTCCCGCACAAATTTCGAAGTACTCTAGGATGAATTAATTTAGCAAATGAATGTTTTAAAATTCAAGCACTTTCAGGGTTGTAAAAATATATCAGTTATTTTTCATAGCATTACAAATCTGAAATATTTATTTATATGTTAGCTTGTTCTGGCCTCTCCCCACTAAAATTCAAGTTCCATTGTTTCAGGATACTCATCTTTTGCACAACTGTACATAAAATACTAATATTCAATACATAATTTTGAGTGACTAAATTATTTCTTAACTTCTGTGTAGAACTTTAAGGAGTGACTCTTAGCTTCTTAAAAAGTCTTGGTTTTAACAAAGAATTAGAGGGTAAGAGTTGATTTCAAAGAATAGATCATGTTAGGGCTACCCTTTAATCACAGAGCTCAAACTGTTGTGTGTGGGAATCCTGGTAGGTAAGGGTGCTGCTGATTTCCCCATAAGATTGTATGATTCTAGCGTGCAAAAGGTTAGTCTTCTAAAACTTGACCTGCAATAAAGGTGGGTGGCTTGAATAAACTGGGGAGCTTTTTTGGAGAATTTTGTACTGACAAGAGCATCTGTGTACAGTTATTGATGTATGTATGCTTGTGTGTGTGTTACCGAGCAACAGAAGGTCCGTTATTGTCCGCGGCCTTATGGAAAGATGTCTCTCAAAGCCAGAGATTTGTGAAAAGGAAAGGAAATGTTTATTTAATGCTATACAGAGTTAAAGTAGCAACCTAACATCACCATTAAAATATCAAAGTCCTTTAGGATACCCACAGACACCCACAGTGCTTTCTATCTCCCTCTGCCCTAATTCAGGGTACCGTAATTGCAAGGAAGAGAAGCAAACGTCTGGGATCCAGGCTCTTGACACTGTCAGCTGTGTCGTGGTCCAGGCAGGATCTCTGGTTAATCTGAAGCCATGTGGCACCTTCTCATGGCCTTCTGGCAAGAGTTCTTTACCCTTCTTCTAGGCAAAGTCTCTCTTGTTCTCAGGCCACGCAGCCAAAGGGAGCACCCCAAAGCCGCGTGGTCCCTCCTCTACCAAAGCTGTGGGGAAGGGGTCTCCACTCTGGCAAAGCCTCATGGCTCTCCATTTCACCAAAGCTGCAGGGGTCTGCACTCTAGTGAAACCACATGGAATCTTTCCCTCTGGCAAAGCTGTGAGAGGGTCTCCACTCGGGCAAAGCTGAGTGGCAATTCTCTGCTAAAGCCACATGGTGATTTTCCCTCATAGACCTGTGGGTCCTGCACTCCGGTGAAACCCCATGGATCTCTCTCCAATGGCTGCCACACCTGGGTTTAAATCCTTGTGCCAACCCTCCTCTGCAGCCGCATTTCCGACTCCTCCTACAATCCGTTACACCTGCCAGCATTCCTGTGTATTTCCAGGGTTATTGGGATGCCATCATGAGTTTGGGCAAGCGTGTCCTCATTTTCTGGAGCCAATCTTCTCCAAGCTCCCACGCAGGTGCTTTAACTTGGGGTTCCTCCCCCAGTCATGTCCTGGGGGAAGTCCTTTCCATCCCCCTGGCTCAGAGCACGGCCACAGCTGTTTAACATATCTATGAAACCAGTTAAAGCTTATAGATATGTTAAATGACCATTCTGGAGGTTATCTGCAAAACCACTGCTATGCAAAACAATTCAATTGCCCTGCTCCATTTGTCCCTTCCCCCAACTCACACATGAGGGGAAAGGGGTGAGGACATCTTATATGTCTGTCTAATATTTCCTGGACACCCTGAGTTCTGGGCCCCATTCCAACTCCCTTTTTGGGCCCCCCCTCTTGGCTGCACCCTGTTACATGTGTGCACTTATTTATGGGTGGGGGTGCATCTGTGTGTCCCCCATACTTTGTTGGCTTCCTAATATTCCCTAAGCTCTTATTGGTTCTTATGCAAAACTAAAAATCTTCTTAGCTCCATGGTTCTAAGCTGTTAATGCTTGGAAGAACAAAATAAATATTAAAGGATAATAGAGAATGATAATGAAAATGGAAACTTTGGAAATATGCTAATATCTTGGTCCACAACACTTGGTGCATTTTCATCCTCTACATTTGGAAGTCCAGGAAACAAGTGAAATTCACCAAGAAGGTCTGTGTCTTAAAGTCTTTAATTGCCTGAAAATAACCTTGAGTTGGGAATAATCTCAATTCAAAAGGGAATAGAGGCTTAGTGTAAAATTTTGCACCTGGAGTTAGTAGTACAGCCAAATTTTACAGGATTTAAATCACATGATGATGCCTCAGCCAAGCAAATATGGGTCCAAGAAATTAAATGACAATACTTTGTTGGATCTAGAAAGTGATAACTAATGTAACAGCTGTTGCTTTTTCAAGATTGTTAATATGAAGATAGACTGTTTGCATTTTATCGTTTTAAATATTGATTTTGTTTGCCTACCTAGTCAGATATGTCAAAGTCATTTGCAGTTTGATGTATTTTGCACTGTTGTAAATATAACTACTTCATTAAATTGTATGACTTTTGATTAACTCTCCCAGGTACCACACAATGAGACTGTCTGAATAGCTTGCCAGCTTCTCCCACTCTCTGCCCATTAAATATATGACATTATAACAGGAAGCAAACAGCACCAGCCCCCATGACGTCCTTCTGGTTTAGACATTCAGAATGACTGCACCATGTGTGCAGGTTCTCTTCCCACTCTGGCCAAAATAGAAAGACAATTCTCAGGGACATTTCCAGTCACACAAATTAACAAATGCATTGTTCAACATAAGGTGAATAAAATGCTTTAAGATATTATAAGTTATAAATTAAGAGCTTTTTATTTCTTCTGCAATTTACTCTTACTAAACATACACTCAAGAACAAAAAAGAAAAAGCTGGAAAAAATCTTTAGATTTTAGAAAAAAATTTAAAGTTTAAATGATCCATAACTGTATATAATATTAGTATGATTTATTTAAGTACTCAGTGGTTGCTAATATCTGGTCATTCTGTGCTGCTTCTCCTTTCTTCTTCTCAAAGTAGAATCCATTTCCCTAGCCATAGAGTAATCAAATGGCCCAGCCTTGGTAAAACCTTAGTAAACAGAGTGCCTTGGCCCTAGTGATTGGACAAGAACTATCATGTGACCTAAGGCAGGCCAATTAGATTCCTTTGCTAGGGTACACCTGGCTGAAACTTCACAGAAGACACTCTTCTCTACCACAGATTATAAAGCTATATCTCCAGCCATACCAGTTTCTCACCATACAGACAATCCTAAAAAAGCCTATGCTTTAAAACCAGCAAAGATGAGGAACTGATGGTAGATGCTAATATTATTACGGTCTTTGTTCCTCACCCTTGAATAAAGACATGCAGGTCATCTGGCCCCTTTGCTACCCCATTTGCCATTTGATAATTCTTCTGATTTGTTTATCTGGTTTGAATTGGATTTCAATCATTTACCACAAATGAAGCTCTAACTAAAAAATTCTCTCTTAAATAATTTCATCAAGAATGTATTACATTGAAATGATTTTTCTTCTTAAAAAGAGGTATTCAAGCTATACATCATAGTTGAGGGCTTTTAAGAGAGACACAAATTCAAACCAGAGTTCTTCCATTTACAAGCCATGTGATTTGACAAGTTACTTAAGTCCCTTTAGTTCCTGTTTTCTGCTACATAAAATGAAGATAATAATGGTAGTGGCCTCACAAAATATCTTTGAGGTTTAAATGATATATGTGTTCACAGCCCACAAAAGCTAAAGTACTATGTTTCCTATTTTACAGATGATGATTCTGGGACTCAAGGAGGTCCAGGAACTAACATGACAAAAAATTAAATGGCAGTGTCAGAACTAGAATCCAGCCCTGCCTCCAAAATTCCTATTCTTTCAGGCTACCAGAGGGGATAAGGAAGAGGAGAGAAAGAAAAGGAGATAAATATATTTCTAGCCACATATCAGGCTTAATTCACTCCTTTGGAATTAAGCCACATCTGGTACACATCACTTGTGAGTTAAGAAACTTATACTAGAAAGTACCTTCCATTTGGATAAATGCTGTTAGATAAGCTTTATCCAGAACAAAAAAAAATGGAGCCAGAGACTCAATAAAGCCAAGGACAAACACATGCAATTCTTCTAGTGTTTCAATGCTTAACCATTAGTATAAACAAATGGATTTCCATGCACATTTGGCAATGCAGCATGCTCAATGTCTTTTCTCTGTCCTCACATCTAAAAGTGATGACTTACAATCTGTTACAATAAGGAAGCCTTCAAGGGAAGAACTCCCTAGCATGAATGACTCTGAATGGAGAAGTGCATCTGTGGCAGGCATTTATCTCAAACTCCTCCCTGAATCCTGAAACTTTTTGTACGTGAATCTAACACATATGGCATCAAATTATTTCCAAAAATCATTTACAAAGTTAAAATTGTATTTTAATTGTAAAATTCAACTACATTTACTCTCTCAGTCCTCTCTTTGTGTTCTTTGCTGTCCTCTGAGGCTCTTATTGCAAGCCCACAGGTGTTGTTTCACCTCATAGAAACTGGCTAGAGAGAGACAGTCTCATCAGTAGTTCAATGAATGATGCACCAAGAACACAGGGAAACAGAACTGTACATATCAGAATTATCTGATATTGAGGACACCATGACTGCTGATCACCCCCTTAACCACCTGCAAATTTACGGATTACTAAGTGGTCAAACCGCCCCACCACCATGTTCCTTAATTGATACCAGAATGTAAAAAGGTATTATTAGAAATCATTAACATATGAAATAGTATAATAAAAATGGTTTTCAATATTTGGATTCATATAAATTCTAGGATTAGAGTAGAAGAACCTGGGTTTTTTTTTTTTTTTTTTTTTTTTAATACCAAAAAGGTTTTAAGATATACAGTATGGAAATGTCTTGACTGGCATTATAAGGGAGTATTTTCCAAGTAAGAACTTCCTTTGATGAAACAGGGCCCAGTCCTTGAACAGAAAAGCTCTGAACACAACCCTCTAAATTGGAAAGGGTGGATGTAATTGCAGCTCAGTTGAATACCTGCAAAGTGGCTCATTTCTTTTGAGTTTTCACTTTGATTAATATAGCCTTTATCACTGTTGGCTCCCAGCAAGATGTTGCTCCACTTTCTTACACATCTAGTCTTTCATGAGCTTCCATTATTCCAGCAGGCAGGCTAGAATTGTTCAGGTGCACATTATGGAATACTAAGAAGAAAATAAAATACACTAGGAAAATGCAAGAAGAATTTGTCACAGAATGGTACTTTTTCCTTGTTTCTGACAATTTTAGCCACATATTTAAAACTGAGGGCAACAAAAGATGTTTCTACTTTCTAAAGGAAGATTCTAAGAAGTTACTAGATATTCCTCATCTCTTCAACTAATTTCTAAGAGGTACCTGAACTTGTTCTTCTACCTTTACTTCCATCCAGGAGAGTCTTTTAAAAGCAATACTATGCCTTTCTTCCTTAGCTTGCTATGGAGTCATTGCCTCTTTCACCCATAGCTTCTCCAGGTGGAAGGAGAGTATCCAAGAAAAAAACACTCTGGATTCTATCGATGTCAACAAGAATAGACTGGTAATTCAGTCCAGTGGTGGACATTTACCCAACTGCGCTAATCACTAAGCTCAACATGGTGACTTCTCCAGAGAAGTTTAGAGAAAGTGTCATGTTTCTGGTAGAGTCTGGTGATGGGAACCACCCTGCCTGGTTTTAGAAGCTGTAATCCCCCCATGGCTAAGGCTTGAGTAAGTGACCTTCAGACCATAAGCCACTAAGGAGACAAAGCTTATCTCCCTGGCAGGGGCACCATTTCTGCTCCTTTTTCTTCACCCTGCCTGGCCCCCAATGCTTGATCAGTTAGCCAATGATAGGTAAGATTCCCCAAGGGAGGGACGGCCTAAGACAGACACGATCACAGGGAGGCCCTAAGGAAGGACTTGGGGGGCTGCAGCTAAAGGGAGTGACAGACCTTTGCCCCTCAGCTTTGACATTGCCTGAGTCCTCATTCTGCCTGCCAGAAGTCTCCTAATCTCTTGGCTGCCTTATTTCCCCTGCCTGATTTAAGCCTGAGACAATGCCTTAAGCCTGAAACAATGCTGGTGGTGGGTACTGCCCTGTGCTGGAAAGGACGGGTTCCCTAGGGCGATCAGGCCTAAGAAAGAATATGTAGAATCCTGTGAAACCTGCTTTGTTTAGAATGTTCTCAATTAAATAAGGGTCCAAGCAAGAAATGAGTTTGTTCCTCAAACTTGTAGAGCTCTTTAGCTATGTGACCCTGACTCAAAATAGGCCCTCAGAGTTCTTTATATGTTTGATCCTTACTGCCTGACAATGATTAATGAGCTTTACCTGTATTCCTGTGCAAAATGAATACAATAAAAGCCCATTGAGGAAAAGGCTCTTGGCCCTTCTCCTTTGAGAGATTAGCTACCTTTTCTCCCCAAGCAGATTATGTCTTGGTAGACTTATTCTCATCCAAGGCAGATGGGGGGCTCTGCGGGCAAAGCTCCTCTGCAGTCTGGTTGAGTATTTGAAGCAAGAGACCAGATATCATTTCTTTCATGGATAATTCTGAATGCTGGAGAACCCTGGGTCACCCCATGACCACATAGCGGGGCAGAAAGGGCAGCAGCAAGACAAGAGATTCCTTGTCTCTTGTCTTGGGATTCATTGGTGTAGTGCAGACATACACATTGCCTGATGACAAAGTGCATGCCACAGAAAACAGTGAATTTGGGCCATTTTGAAGAGATCTCACCCAAGGAGGATGTCTACTAAGTGGGAGACAGAGAAAACTTCACAAAATGCCCCACTGAGAGCACATCACCCATGTTAAGAGATAGAGCAGTGGAGTGGTCCATGCAGAGGCTCTGAAGAACACACATCTAGGTCCACAGGAGACCCAGACAATTAACAGCAGCCTAACAGAGGATACTGAGTAAAGGGAAAATTACAACAGCATCACTTTAGTGATTTCTGTGCTTTTCCTCTCAACCCTCCTCCTTAGCTAAAACTCTGAAGAATCCAGATACACATAAAACACAGAGTAAGATTGCTGTCCACATTCCCTTCCCCATGGAAGTTTCCCAATGCATGGATAAGGCTTATTGGAGGCAAAGAAAGATGTTTTAAAGTGAGAATGGGGATGGCCAATAGACATATGAAAAGATGTTCAACCTCACTAATCATCAGATAAATGCAAATTAAAACCACAAATTAGATACCATCTCATACCTGTCAGAATGGCTATCATCAATAAATCAACAAACAACAAGTGCTGGCAAGGATATGGAGAAAGGTGAACCCTTTTGCACTGCGGATGGGAATGCAGATCGGTGCAGCCAATGTAAAAAGTAGTACACAGATAACTCAAAAATTAAAAATGTATCTGCCTTTTGAACCAGCGATCTCACTTCTGGGAATATATCCAAAGGAACCCAAAACCCTAATTTGAAAGAGCATAAAATCATCCCTATGTTCATTGCAGTGTTATTTACAATTGCCAAGAAATGGAAGTAGCCCAAGTGTCCATCAATAGATAAGTGAATAAAACAACTATAGGACATTTACACAATGGAATACTATTTGGGCATAAAAAGAAGAAAATTTTATCCTTTGTGACAGCATGGATGGACCTGGAGAACATTATGCTAAGTGAATGAAATAAGCCAGTCAGAGAAAAACAAATACCATGTAATTTCACTCATATATGGAATCTACTGAACAAATTGATCTAACAAGGAAAATGGAGACAGACTCAAAGATGGAGAACAGGATGACAGCTAGTTGTTGGGGGAGGTTAGGAGGTAGAGTGACTGAGAAAAAAGGAGAAAGGACTCATAGACATAGACAACAGGAAAATAAATTTTTTTAAAGAAAAAATAGAAAAAAAGAAAAAGTTATAATGGGGATTGAAGTGTTAATAAAGATTGGAATGGACTTTTATTACTTTAAAAGTGGATTGAATTACAAAATGAGACTATCTTTGTAGCTGAACATGACTGAAAGCTATGACATCTGGATGGATCCTAAGTTTTCAGGGACAGAAAAGGGAGTTTTAGGTAATATTTTAAAGCTTCAGAGACTAAAGAAAAATAAATTCATTCACTGCTTATAAACCATCTAATTCATCTTAGTTAACTGATTATGCACATAAATTGGAAAATTTGCTAATTCTTCTGGTAATTTCATGACATATTTTGTAGGAACAAAATATACAACCTATTTAGAATAATCTTAAGAGTTCTACATTGTAACTAACCTGAAAGTAACCTTATCAGACAAATTAATACCATTACCTGGACCCAGAAAAACCTTCAGTTCAAGCTCCTTATTTTAATGATAAAAGTTAAAATTTCCTATTAAACCTCTTTCACTAGATCTCCTTTGTTATATCCCCTCACTCACCTTGGATGCTGACCCCTGAAGCCTGATCTTAAGGGAAGTTTTTATTTATTTTGCTATTCATAACACATTGCCCTTTCACATCTGCATAATACTGTACACACAGTTCTCTCAACTTGAAAGTCCCTCTCTCCCCTGTTCTACCTTTCTAACCCCTGGTAACCCAGGACAAATGTCTCCTCCATTGTAAGCCCCAACTAAATCTCACAGGCAAAATCAATTGTACTCTGGCCTGTCTCCCACTGCACTTCTTCAAATCGCTAGTAAGTAGAGCATGCATTCCACTTGAGTTCTGCTAGTTTCTCCAATGACTGTCTCCTCAGTCAAACTATGAGGAGACAATCACTCAGCTGTGTCATTCAGCTGATTCATTAAGCACAGTTGGTATGCATATAGAAGACATGCATCACACACTTATTAAATGCATGAATAATTAAATGACCACAGACAAAATTACTAGATCAACAAATCACATAATTTTCTTCAAACTAAAGATGCCTAGTGCTACCAGTTGCATTATCTGATACAAGAAAAAAAAACAATATACTTGCAAGCAGCCTACAGTACTGCATCATCTCGTCTGGCTCTTTCATTTTACAAACAATAAAAATTAGGCATGCAAAAGTCTGGGATTAGACCAAGGTCACATAATAACCCAGTGTGAGTAACAACACTGGAACCCAATTTGTTCTCCTAATCAATAACTGCAATCAAACTTTTATACTTCTCTACAGCTTTCCTACAGAATATTGGCCCACAAGAAACAAAATTTTTGTTGATATTGCTTATGGATGTATATATCCTCAGAGCCTAGATGATGCCTGACACACAGACACTCAGTAAATATTATCCAATGCATACAGCAATGAATGAATGCAAAAGTTGCATCTAGTAGACCCCCAAAACTAAGAATCCAAGTTCAAATAAGTCAAAAATCAACCACCTTTTCATCCATAAAAATAGTCTGTGGACTTTCTAAGTGGAAAGTATGAAGGGGTAATAATGGAATTCCAACTGCAAGGTGTTGGTGAAGCCTCAGATGTGTTGAAAGGTGCATTTCTTCCTTTGCTTTTCAGAGAGTATTTTATTTCTTTGTGTGTGTGTGCGCATATGTGTTTATAATTTTGCTGTCATAGATCACAGAACTTGAGACCAACTAACTGTAACTAATTTGTGCCTCAAGACATCAAGATGAGGAAGCAGAGCTAATATTTAAATGACCAACCTAGTAATGCATTACTTTGGAAATGTTTTTCATAAATATCACTTTTAAAAAGTAGAGAAATGACTGAATGAAAGGAAAATACAGCACAAGTTTGCAAACTTCCATTTTTAAATATGAAATGGATGTTAGCATATAAATTTGAAATGCCTGTTGGCTCTAAAGCCGTCCCTCTGATCACATCAGACCTCAAGTAACTGTCCACTCTTGTGCACTCTGGGGCCTGGGCCATCTGTCCTCCCTGTTGTAGGAGCAGGAAACTATGAGAAATAGTCATGGGTTAGAAGAATCTGTGGGGGTGGCATCCTTGGAACAATCCTGCTACAGCACCGGTTGCCATGGCACTATGATCTGACGTTTCCAATGAGGACCAAGCTGAAATCTGTCTGCTATGCCAGAAAGTGGAGGTGGCAAGAAAATAGGGACAATTCATGAAGTGAAAAATTTGGAATACATTAAAGCAGACTGTAAAGAGTAAGGCAGGACTATTTTTAATCCTACAAATAAATTATCTCCTTGACATGTAATCTGATATCTATCATCTTTCAAAAGGCAAGTCGAGTGTCAATTACACAGCAGACTTTCTTAGGCAAATGCATGAACAACTGCATAGCTGTTGTTTTTGTTTGATTTTTGTATATTTCCCAGTTTGTCCTGAAGACCATTTTCAGTTTTTTTCACTCATAAAATAAATACCTGTTCAATTTAAACCAAGAAGACAGAAGGGCAGTTTAATGGCAACTGAGGATGTCTCACTTAGGAAATTGCATTCAATTCTTAATCTGCTTGTGGAACAAAGGCGTGGGACTGTGTTTCCCCTGAATGTATTTCAGTAAAGAGCAGGGCTGCTGAGCTGTCTCCCTGCTGAACATCACACATCACAATGGATGGACATTTGCTGTATAGTAATGTTCAGTCTCAGTCCCCAGAGAAGCTGAGGACAGAATTAGCTTGGAGATTTAATAACCTATCATTATACACACCTCTAGTGTGGGATTTAGGATCTCTCTGCTTAAGTAATACAAAGTCTATGCTTTCTCATTGTGATTTTGGGGATTTATGAATCCCTTTAATGCTGTATTCATGATTGACCCAGGCTCAATTTCACTTTTAACAAACTTGCTTCATGGTCCACCAGGCAGAAGTTTACTATTATAGAAAAGAGTTACTCCTTATACATCTGTGTAGTATTTTATTATTTCTATGACACTGTGAACTTGGAGTGCCCAAAAAGTAAAGGTTAAATAACATGGTGTGGGTGGGACCCAGGCAACATGATAGTTTGGTGTAGGAGGAAGTGAAGGGGAGCAGTGCTACTAGGGGTGTGGCAGTAGAAAGAGAACCAGGAGATTTAACCAGAAGAGCAGGACAGAAGAATTAATTTAGTGAGCAAAAGAATTGCTTAAATTTTCCTTTTCCTTTCTTTTTTTTTTTTCTGACATTCCTTGCTCCTGTAAAACAAGGGGTAAGAGGTAGAAAGGAAGACAGTGGGGACATGGGTAATGTGGCTGCAGCCCGCTGGCTGCTGCTCAGGTATCTGTGAGATTAATGAATGTTGCAGACGCCTGCCTGACATGACATTCGGATATTCACTTAACAGGGTTATAAAGAGGGCTCCAAAATGCACATTTTTGTAATTAGTTCTTTCAACTGGATTAGCTTTATGTTTTTGTCTCTGATTTCTGATCAGCTGGAAGTGAATATTTCCATAGAGACTTCCTAATATTGAGTAAAATGAAGTGTTAAAATCTTCCAATCAAATAAGCATGTAACTCTTAGAGACTGATACACTCATATTTTAATTCAAAGAGAAATTGAATGTAATGAATTCTCTCTGAAGTTGGAAGTTAAAGACAGCATCAAAAGTGAATAGCTTCTATTAAATATAATTAGTTTTTCCAGAGGCCATGAGGTAAATTATAGTGTGGATTCTAAATTTGGACTCTTCAAGAATGAAGTTTGTGGTTATCGCTCTACCTATGCTCCCAAAACACATTCGTGATTCAGGTTATAAAACCTGACCTTCATATGTAAGAACTTTCAGTATCTAGCATTTACCCACCTTTCCACATTTACACCTCCATAACTTCTAACCCCTCGTCCTCCCAACCTCCTTCTTCATCCCCTTGGACCTGTTGTTCCAACACGCAGTCTTCTACTCTCCCTTCATTTATCAGTCTTTTCCATACATTGATTCCTTTGCTTTGAATTGCAGCTTCCCTCTGCTCCACTGGGAAAAAACCCACTTCTAGAGCCTTCCCTATTTGTCTCAGGCAATATGCCTCCCTCCTCCTTGTATTAACAAGATTTTTTTCTTATCTCAGATTATGCATAAACATGCATTTGTATCGCAGCCAGTTTACTGAAAGAGAGTCCCAAGGTAGGAAAAAGGTTCAGCCGGGAAAAGCCCTGCATTTCAGTCCCCTCTGTCATGGACACCAACAAAAAAGAGGAGCCCAATCAGCTCTGAACTGTTTTATGATATTGGGCAAGTCATTTTAACTCTCTGAGCCTCGGTTTCCCCAACTTTAAATTTGACACGTTAAAAATCACTAAATTACGAGGTTGTTTCAAGAAATTAAATGGGAGGGAGCTGGGGAGGGCTGGGGCGGTGGAACGGGATGGGAGTAGAAAACAGAAAACTGTATAAGAACAATTAAAATAAAATTTAAAAAAAGAAAAAAGAAATAATATGTAAATACACCTTGCGTAGTCAGAAGTGGCATACAAACATGAGATGAGAAATGGAAGACAGAAAATTCTTTCCACCTTACTTCTCAAATATGGTCTACATAATAACATTTCAGTTGTTTCATTTTTTATACTTTCATTTTATATATATATATACTTTTTATTGTTGTTCAAGTACAGTTATCACCTTTTCCCCCTCACAACTGCTCCCAACCCCACCTATCACAACCTCCCACCCTTAATACTACCCTCTTTTAGTTTTGTCCATGTGTCCTTTATACATGTTCCTTGATAAACCTTCCCTTTCTTTCCTTTATTATCCCCCTCACCCCTCCCCTCTGGTCACTATCAGTTTGTTCTTTATTTCAATCTCTCTGGTTATATTTTGCTTGCTCATTTGTTTTGTTGATTAGGTTCCACTTATAGGTGATATCATATGGTATTTGTCTTTCACTTCCTGGCTTATTTCACTTAGCATAATGCTCTCCAGTTCCATCCATGCTATCACAAAGGGTAGGAGCTCCTTCTTTCATTCTGCTAAGTAGAATTCCATTGTGTAAATGTACCATAGTTTTTTGATCCATTCATTTACTGATGGGTGCTTAGGTTGCTTCCAACACTTCACTATTGTAAATTGTGCTGTATGAACATAGGGGTGCATAGGTTCTTTTGGACTGGTGTTTCAGGATTCATAGGGTATAATCCCAGCAGTGGGATTGCTGGGTCAAAAGGCAGATCCATTTTTAGTTTTCTGAGGAAGTTCCATACTGCTTTCCACAGTGGCTGCATCAGTCTGCATTCCCACCAACAGTGCACTAGTGTTTCCTTTTCTCCACAACCTCACCAGCCAGCACTTGTTGTTTGCTGATTTGGTTATGATGTCCATTCTCACCAGTGTGAAGTAGTATTTCATTATGGTTTTAATTTGCATCTCTCTGATGGCTAGTGATTCTGAGCATCCTTTCACATGACTCTGGGCCCACTGTATGTCCTCCTTGGAGAAATGTCTGCTCAGGTCCTTTGCCCATTTTTTAACTGGGTTGTTTGTCTTCCTGGAGTGGAGTCATGTGAGTCCTTCATATATTTTGGAGATTAAACCCTTGCCTGAGGTATCATTTGCAAATATATTTTCCTACATGGTTGGTCCCCTTTTCATTTTTCTAGTGTTTTCTTTAGCTGTGCATAAGCTTTTTATTTTGATGAAGTCCCATATGTTTATTTTTTCCTTTATATCCCTTCTTCTAGGGGACATATCAATGAAAATACTATTGCATGGAATATCTGAGATCTTCCACCCTATGTTCCTCTTAGGACTTTTATGGTGGTGTGACTTATATTTAAGTCTTTTATCCATCTTGAGTTTATATTTGTGTATGGTTTAAGTTGGTGGTTGAGTTTCATTTTTTTGCATGTATCTGTCCAGACCTCGCAACACCATTTGTTGAAGAGGCTATTTTTACTCCATTTTATGCTCTGCCTCCTTTGTTGAATACTAATTGACCATAGAGACTTGGGTTTATTTCTAGGCTCTCTATTCTGTTCCATTGATCTATGTGTCTATTCTTATGCCAGTACAAGACTGTTTTGATTACTATGGCCTTGTAATATAACTTGATGTCAGGTATTGTGATCCCTCCTACTTTGTTCTTTCTCAAGCTTGCTGCAGCTATTCAGGGTTATTAAGATCAGGAACAAGACAAGGATGTAAGCTTTCACCACTTCTGTTCAACATAGTATTGGAAGTCCTAGCCACAGCAATCAGACAAGAAAAGGAAATAAAAGATATCCAAATTGGAAAGGAGGAAACAAAACTATCACTGTTTGCACATGATGTGATAGTGTACATAGAAAATCCTATAGATTTAACTAAAAAAACTACTCAACGTAATAACTGAATTTAGCAAAACAGCAGAATATAAAGTCAATATTCGGAAATCAAAAGCATTTTTGTATAACAATGAAATATCAAAAACAGAAATCAAGAAAAATATCCCATTTGATATAGCTACAAGAAAAATAAAATACCTAGGAATAAACGTCACAAGGAGATAAAAGACCTATACTCAGAAAACTACATAACACTGAAGAAAGAAACTAAGGAAAACACAAATAAGGGAAAGCAAATACTGTGTTCATGGATTGGAAGAATTAACATCATCAAAATGTCCATACTACCCACAGCAATTTACAGATTCAACTCAATCACTATTAAAATACCAATGACATATTTCACAGGTATAGAACAAACAGTTCAAAAACTTATATTTTAGTTCTTTTAAAAGCATGCTGGTTTTCTCATTGGCATTCTTCTGTTCAATAAAGTAAGCAATCTAACTTTTTCTTTAAAGTACTCCTCTATACTCCCCTCCTCCTTCTTGACAGTCATAAGGCTGTTTCCATTTTGAAGTGTATAAATGGAGCTCATAAATATTTTTATTTTGCTCTGATATTTCCAAAAATATTGGCCATCCTTGTTTCAGAAGCTTTTTGGCATTTGTAATAATCTTTCAGACTCTCAAAAGAATAAATAGTAAATAACCTAGAGATTCTGTCTTCCCTCTATTCCAGTATTGGCCATTAACTCTTAGCCCTTAACTCTTGGTGACTTGATGTGTGTGTGTGTGAAAAGGAAGAGTTTGTTTTTAAGCAGACTGTCCTTAAGGTCACAGCAGGATGGTAGATGTGGACTTATGAAAGCAATGGAGATCTTCATTGTGAAAAAGAGAGTGATGCAGAAAGAATGAGTATCCACTGAAATCACCTCTCTTGTATTGAACAGTGACTAGGCAAACACAACAAATTCAGCCACATCAACAACTCAGTTATCAGGGAGCAGAATCTCTACTGGTTCTAGAAGAATACATTTGACTCTGGATGCTGGTCTTAAACATGACATCAGTCTCTGGATGTCCATGACCCTTCAGGGTTCCAGATACAGGTAAATGTCACACCCTTCTACCTATTTGCATGTAGAAACTTTGGTTTGCTTTGGAAGATTTGTGTAATATGTCTTCTTCAGTGTGGAAATCCTATGGTTTTTATTTTGCTGTTACTAGGATTGTTCTATTAGGTCTGTAAGTTTCATTCTTATTGGCTCAGAGGCAAAGGTCTTTTGGCACTAGTTATAAAAGGAGTCTTTTGTTTTCAATGAATAAGCATGTCATAATATTTGCTGTTGTTTGTTCCTTTCCCATTAGTTTTACCTATGTGAGCATTGTTCACAAAATTGTAAAAAGTAGTATCTTCCCATCTGGAGGATTACTCATAGGTATTCTAAAGACACTCTTTTTTAATGGTATGAAATAATCTCTCTACAGAGTCTCAGTCCCATTTTCTCAAATGTGTTATGTTTTTACTTTTAAACTAGTCAAAAGATTACTTTATAGTTAAAATAATATTTTCAGATTCAGAAATAAATACAAATAAAACACTGCCAGTGCAGAGGGATAGGGTTATACAACAAGGATGAAAAACACTAAGTACTATCAACGAATTCCTCCAAATTCCCAACAGCTACTTCCCTAGAACTAACTTAAAACAAATCAGTCAACTAAATAAAGTTTTATTGACCTTTACTACCTATGCCTAAATTACTTCACTTACTTTTAAACTTATAAGAATTATGTGTACTCAAAATGATTGAGTACACATACAATAACAGACTACTGTAATTCTTTTTTTAATTGTTGTTCAAGACAGTTTTCTGCCTTTTACTCCCATCCCAGCCCACCCCCCAGCCCTCCCCACCTCCTTCCCATTTCCACCCCCCTAGTTTTTGGCCATGTGTCCTTCATACTTGTTGCTCCAAACCCTTCCCCTTTTCCCCTGAAATTCCCTCCCCTCTCCCCTCTGGTGACTGTCAGCGGTTCTCTATTTCAGTGTCTTGGTTATATTTTGCTTGTTTGTTTGTTTGTTTTGTTGATTAGGTTCCTGTTAAAGGAGACTATGGTAAATCTTGGTTGAGCAAATCTACCTGTCATGGTGAACTTAATGTAAAAGCAATACAATCCAATTTACTGGCAACAGTAGACATAAAGAATTTCTCATCTTAATCAAGTATGAGAATTAGGCAGGTCCTTACCCAATGATTCAGGTACTATTTAGTTTGTCTTTCAAATTATTGAATTACACACACACACACAAAGAAACCCTTGCTGTTGTGGTTGCACCTGGCTTTGTCCTCTTTATTTTTATATCAGAAAAATATAAGGCTTTTCAAAATCCAAAACTATGACTGAAAATGGTCCTGACTGCCCTGGCTGATGTGGCTCATGTGGTTGAGTGTTGTCCCACAAAGCAAAAGGTTGCCAGTTTGATTCCCAGTTAGGGCACGTGCTTGGATTGCAGGTTTGTCCCCGGGGTGTGTAGGAGAAGCAATTGATCAATGTTTTTCTTTTGCATTGATGTTTCTCTCCCTCTCTTTCTCCCTCCCTTTGCCTCTCTCTAAAAATAAATAAATGAACTCTTTTTTTAAAAAAAGGAAAAGAAAGAAAATGGTACCAACCGCACTGTAAATACTCCACTACTCATACTGAGATGGTTTCCTCCTAGCGTGTAACCTCAGAAGAGCTGCAATGAGCCAATCTCAGACAAACACCAGTAGGAACTGAATGAAGCCTGTGAAAAATCAAGAGAAACATCTCCATAAGACATAGCCACAGAGCAGAAGTGTTGCTTAGATTACTAAATGTGTGGAGGTTTTATTTTTACAGGTTTTGTTTTAGGGTTATTTTTTTTTGTTTGGTGTTGTGTTTCCTTTCTTTACAATTTGGTATTGTGTTTTTTTTTTCTTTATAATTTTTGCTCTATAGGTTAGGAGATAAACAATTTTCTAGGACAGCCAGTCTTCTAGGATGGCCATGTTGAAAATAACATGAATCATTCCATTGAAGACAGTTTGCCCTACACCAAATTGGGTCCTTACTGCAGTCAAATATCCTGTTAAATTTTTTTTTAACAAAGAATTAAAAGATGGATGGTCTTGAAGTTGTAATAATCTAAAATGGACATATTGAGGAATTACTGGGCATTTTATATATCATTAAGCCATAGCCTACTTCTAGGAAGTTACTCATAGAAGTCGGTAAGGAATTGTCCTATTGCCATAGGCAACAGAAGGGTAAATCCAGCATCTCAATTATCTTCTCTTTCAATACCAAGATTCTTATTGTATATATGTGGGTTTTTTTAATTTTTCATTTATTTATCATTTTTTATTGTTGTTTGAATACAGTTGTCTCCATTTTCCCACCACCAATTTTTCCTGCCCCACCCAACCCTATCTCCCACCCTCAATCCTACACACCTTTGGCTTTATCCATGGGTTCTTTACACATGCTCTTTGATTATCTTTTCCCTTCTTTCCCTTATTATTCCCTCCCCCCCATTCCCTCTGGTTTCTGTCAGATTGTTCTTTATTTCCATGCCTCTGGTTATATTTTGCTTGCTTGCTTGTTTTGTTGATTAGGTTCCACTTATTTGTGAGAACACATGGTATTTGTCTTTCGCAATGGAATACTATGCAGCAGAAAGAAAGAAGGAGCTCCTATCCTTTGCAACAGCATGGATGGAACTGTATACATGTGTTTTTGAGGGGAGCACAGAATAGGGTTTAGTAGAGTCAAAAGGCCTACCTCTAATTTTTTAAGGGTTTAACAATTAATAGCCCACATCACATTCAAGCTGTCTGCCAAATACTGAGGAATTTTCAAAGAGGAGTAAAATCTATAGGTTTGTTACATTCTTATTAGATGCCTGTACAAAATCATGCTCTGGTTTCCTCAAATGATGAAATTTAATTATTAAGTGCACTGGAGGAGGTAGGATGCCTCAGCCAGTAACTACAGTTGTGGTACTCTCAGCATTGAGAATGTTACTGGACTCTGCAGGACTGGTGGAAACGTTGATAGACCTCTGTTTTCATGGTCTAGCTTCTTCATATGTATGTTTTAGTGTCACACGGCTTCTGCTTAGTGTCTCTTGACCTCTGACTCTTAGTGTTCTGTCTGTATTTTTCTATGAGATTCACATTCTTAAATATAATCTTTAAGAAGTTCCAATTGGTTTGAATAGTCACTATTCATTTGTAACTTGGGAAAGGAAACATTATAAGAAATACTTCCATTGTATTTTGTGGTATAAGTGGGACCACCAACACTAGGTACTGTTGTAGTGAAGGCATGGACCTAAGGAGCTGCGAGAAATTTCTTATATTCTATTCTTTATTATAATTCTCTTCAATTGTGACTAAATTGCTGATTTTCCCCTGTTCTTAACCTTACATAAACTTCTGTTGTTATATCACTTTCTTAAGGGCCCTCAGTCTCAACCTGCTACTTAATATATTTTATCAAATTTTGGTTTAAGAAGCATAAAATTGTTAAGGAGGTTTGTTGTTCCAGCAATTTAGCTTACTATTCTACCTAGTAACAAAATTATCATCTCTCTTTCTCCCTCCCCCTCTCTCTCATACACACACACACCTTGAACACCTGATCTCTGGTCTCTTTCCATGAAGTATATTCTTTTCTGGTTATAATAAAGAGAAGGATGAATTTTTACATCCGAAATAGAATCTAAGTCATAGAGTCTGATTTTTCCTCATTAGATAGAAATGTAAACATAATGACGCTTCCTGGAGGTTTGGCGTTGATCCGTAATCAAGGCTGCTTCTGGGTAATAGTTTAAAATCCTCTACACTAGGGCCACAGTATTATTACAGAAAGACAAATATTCCTAGTTTTCCATTTTTTAATTTATTCTTTTTTTCACAGTCTTATTAACATTATGCCTTTCCACTTTATTATCTTACTTTTTCATTTCATCATCCACTCTGTCCCTTCCATTTCTTAACATTCAGAAGAGAAATGTCATTCTCTACCTTATTCTTAAAGTAGAAAAGATTTGTCACTTTCCTTTTTTTCAAATCTGAAGCCTCTGGGAGAGGGAATTTCAATTATCCAGTTGTTCTAGCAATACTTTAAAATTCACCACTTATGCAAACTACCTGTACAACTATTTTCTAGAATAACCTATTCCTTTGGAAGAGAGAATTTTTCAGTGTGCAAGGTACAAATGTGATTTGTCATCAACATATAACTTGAGTGTCTTCACTTCACCCATTGTTTATGCTATTAGTGGGAATGGCATTTCCCCTGGGGGTTTTTTTTAGCCTACTTTAATAATCAACACAGAAAACTACACAATATAAATTAGGTAATCATTTTTGAAGATTACAGACCAGTTGTTTTATAGAACACCTCATTTTGGGATTTTCTGAATGCTTCATTATAACTACATTCAGTTTTTGCATTTTTGTCAAGAATATACATAACTAATGTGAGCCCTTCTGAATGTAGTATATCCAAAGGCACACGAGGTCAGTTTTTTTTGATATAACAGGTCTGATTCTCCAAGAAGCAGGCTCTGAAAGGGACACTAATATGAAAAAATTTCATCAAGAAGTATTCTTGAGACCCTCAGTGGGAATAGGAAGGAAAGAATGATGGATTTAGCACAGAGAGAAGTTGGACTGTGATGCAGTCTCAACATAAGGCTCGGCCAACCCTGCAGGGAGCTATGTAGCCTTCAGAATTGTCCAGCACTGGGGCAAGAGATCTAGGTCCATGGGTACCAGTCACTGAGTGAGGGTCTCCTGGAGGGAGAGTGTGCTGGTGAGTGGAGTGATCTCTTCAGCCTACTTTAGCTGCGGGAATGCATCCTTCACTCCTCAAAGAGGATTCGCGTGGCACACCGCAGTGTTTGTCACATCCCATTAGTGGTAGTGTCAACTTTGATCACTGTACTCTGTCATATTTCTCCACTGTAAAAGTACCTTAGTCCCCTTTATAACTAGTATGGGGGGAACATTTACCATCATGTAAATTTCCTGCTCTCCCCCAAACTTTCACCAAATAATTTTAGTGTCCATAAAGGATTTCTACCTCAATGGATTATAACTGTGATGGATAAAAATTATAACTATTTTCTATTTTCTACTTGGTCACCCTTTTTATATATTTATTAATTGGCATTCTTCACTACAAAAAAGATTATTCATTTCCCTGTTATCTCATTAGTTCACTCACTTTTATTGTAGTAGAAACTCATAAATTACATTTTAAATATAATGAGATATACTGCAATAATATCATTATTTATTTTGATGCTTAAGTTGACCAATGAGGTCTTAACTAATTTGATTTGTGTCCAGTAGCAATACTGAACTGTTTTTAGGGAATCTTTACATGGCTTCTACTACAAACAAAATACATTTAATTCATATTATTCCCAGGAGTTAACACATGCCAATTTTACAAGAATTTAAACTAGACAGACATATCTGGGAAAAAAAACATAAAATTGTTCTTAAGCCTCCCACTTGTCAGTATAGGATTATAACTGAAAACTGTTCAACACAGTATTATTTAATCAGAATAACATAAAATACATCTAACTTGTATATCTCAATATTTTACACATTAGCATTATATCACATTAATTGCATTATGCATACTTTCTATATTTTCAACCATGTTTTATTATATATTATATAATATATCAAAGTTTAAACTTTATTTAAAAAGTACTTGATGAGGTATGTTGAAAGTGACACTGGTATAGATTTTAAGGTCTTTTGGACTTCTTTTATTGCAACTTTGCCACCAACATTTATTGTGATTTTGATTTTATCACTTGGAGGTTTTAGATCTGGTTTTCTGTATCAGTAAAATGGATGTTTACAATGAAGCTCAAATGTGATACACAACAGGAAAGTGCTTTGCATATTACAAATGTATAAAAGCCTTAGACATTTTTGAATGACTACAGACATCTTACAGAATTATATTTATGGGGGGAAATGCCCTGGTAAGCTGAGATTTGCTATTAACTGTGGGTAAAGGAAGAATGTTAAGTTGAGAGGTTTCTCATCCCAAGATAGGAGGTAAATAATCCAATTATTCTAGGTTTATCTCTATTCCACACCTTATTTATCTTACTTCTGATGATAATATAACTATTTATCAAGTTACTTTCACTAACTTTTATGGTGCTTATCATGTGTTAATCTTGTGCTAAGTGTTATTAATACAAAGATACATAAGGCAAGAAACTCAAGGAACTTATCCTGTGGGCAAGACAGGAAACTGCCACAATTTACAACACAGATAGGAGCAAGTGTTCAGCTAGAATTTAGATTTGACTGTGTGCAACAGAAAGCCCAGAAAACAGTGACTTAAAAAAATAAGCTTAATTTTCCTCTCCCATAACAAGAAACATAAAGGAAGTCAATCCAGTGTTAGCTGAGAATCTCAACAATATCAAGGTGAAAGGTCATATGATTGTTTTTTGTCTTTTATGGTTGGCAGCAGTTTGGTGGCCACAGTTCTGGTGACTGCATCCACACTTTAGGCATACAGGAGGGGAATGCAAAAGAAAAATGAGATGTGCCTACTGAATCCGTGTCCTTTTTAAATTGTTTAGAAGCCCCACCCAACAGTACTCATCTCATTGACCAGATTTGTCACCTCTACCATGGTCACCTCTACTGCATGAAAAACAAGGAAGTAGTTTTATCTGAAGACTTTTCTGCTACCAACAAAACTAGGATTCTATTGTAAAAGGAAAAATAAGAAGAAATAACACTGCCTGGATAATTAGAAATTTATTTCACCATAGAAACAAAAAAGCATGCTTACTATGAGAGTATAAAGAAGGGCATCTAAATCAAACCTCAGAGTGTGATGTAGGTGTGGATCGTAATCCCTTACCAAAAATACACCTAAAACTTGCCACCCTACCTAGACTTCCTCATACATGTTAATAGAACCACCCCACCACCACCACCCATCCCATTCTCAAAGTGAGAAATCTAGGAATCATCAATTCTTCCTGAGTCTTTTATAACAACCATTTTATTATTCTACTTTTAAATATGATCAGTATGTCAATTTCTCTACTCTACAGCTATCATTTCCATCCCAGAAGTTTATACTTCTCATTTGACTATGGGAGCATCCTAACTTGTCTTCCCACTTTCAGTTTTTCTCCTGTCAAGTCCATCCTCCGCTCACAAAGTAGCAATAATGATCTCTTGTTATGTGTGATAGGAAAGTTAACTTGATTAACAATAACAGTTCTAACATCATATGAGAGGAAAAGCAGTCTGGGCTTGCTATTACTAAGTTTTTAGTACTTTTAGCTGTGCACCTATCTGTCCTTTCATAAGGTAAAAGTTACACAAAGATAGTGATTTTTCAGAGTCCCATCTGCAAGTGATCTTGTCTCCAACAGCTTTTCATCAAGGTAGGCAGATAACAAGTTAGCTTTAAAAACATACTATAGCTTTGTTGGTGTAGCTCAATCCTAAATGTAATACTGAATCTTCTTGTAGTCATATACTCTTGATTACACTCATTCCAAGCATACAGGTGCCAACCAAGTCAGAAAATGTTTATGTTCTGAAATGCAATATAATTTTTTTTAATTTTAATTGTTGTTCAAGTACAGTTTTCTGCCTTTCACTCCCATCCCAGCCCATGCCCCCAGCCCTCCCCACCTCCCTCCCATTTCCTGAGAAAGTTTATTCTTCATCACTACATGAAAATAAGTTAAATACAAATTGTCTAAATTATCATTAGGAATAAACATTGATAAACTATACCTCCATGTCTTCTATAAAGAAATTAGAACATATTTAAGAATCACTAATTAACTCTAAAAATTCATTAAAAAATTAACAAGTAAAGTTGTTATCTACTTAATTTAATTATCCAACAAATATTTACTTGGTGTTTGTACACATTCTACATAGAATGAAAATATTCACATAACTGAGTACTACATTTTAATGTACTTTTACCTGTATGCTCCAATCTGTGTAAAACACACTGTGACAAAAAATCCATATGTATAAAATCTCTGAGACTCTAAAAACAGCATGTATTCTGAACAATAACTCTCACGGGTCCTTCCCTGACGTGTGGTCCTGTCATCTGCTGAAACAGTGCCTTGTCTCCAAAATCCTTGCCATCCCTTAAGCTCCTATTTGCCATCACTGGAAATGTAATCAACATAGCCAACTGTTCTTAACAAGCATTTATATCAAGTCCTGTCACTGCTCCAAAGGAGCCATTACAGTGAGTAATTGGTTTAAGCCTCAGGATTGGATGCAAAGAAGCCTAAAAGACTCATTACAGTCTATTGTGTCACACATACTTGCCAAAAGAGAGGCCCCTGATTTGACTTTCAAATACAAAGTGAAATCACTCCCACAGGATCAACAGAGTGCATGTTAAGAGTCTTCCAATACACAAAGATATGAGTCATTTTATTCTAGTTTATCAGTGAATCATCTTGAACAAAAGTGCCTTAATCAGAGTTAGGAACAGTCCTCTCACTGATTGATACAACCATTCTCTCCATAGCTTTTAAAAATGCAAAACTTTTTAAAAATGTTTAGTCATTTGTCAAGAACTGTTTCATTTGTGGCACCCAAATAAGCTATCTGCTAATCTTCCACAGAGTTAGTCTTATCTGCATGCCTGAAATTGCTCTAATTTTGTAGTAAAATTAAATCAGTCCATTAGCTCCAAAAGCCATATTTTCTTAAAAATATATGAAATAGGGGAGGGAGGGAGGGATAGCTAAGGGTGGGGGAGTGGTGGGGGGTAAATGTAGACAACTGTACTTAAACAAGAATAAAATAATTAAATAAATAAATAAATATGAAACAACTTAGCTTATCAAATTATCAAAATTGATGCCTTGGAAATCTTGAGGAGATCACCTGAAATGATTATATAGTAGAATATGATAATTTAAGGATGGGAACACAGACAGTTCTTGCTGATAAGGGCAACTGTAAAAAAAAAAAGTACCTTTTCCAACCTTCCTCCTTTGTACAGCAGCTAGGCTGTAGGGAAAAGACCAATGCCTCCCCAGCTTCAAATGTGGACTCTTGTGAAACTGATCCATTTGATCATTTTTGGATTCAGGTATGAAAACATAACTAAGGCCTAAACCAGTCAGAACATGGGATTTCACTGGTACAGTTAATGGTTTAGGTGAGGGTATGCAACAAAATTTCTCTTCCTCAGGATGTTTATTTCATGGTTGGGAGAAGAAAACCTCAGTCTTCCACTAGCTCTATGTGAGCACTGGTCATGGATGCTATATCTGACACCCTTGTTGCAGCCATAGGAGAAACCAGCTTACAGGCAGGTTGAATGTGCAGGGGACAGAATCAAGAGACCACAGAGGCAGGGACTGCCACCTTAACGATACGATCCAAGGCATTAACATGTGGATCAAACCAACCCTAAAGCTTACATTCTCACAAGATTTTCTAGTTATATAAGCAAATAAATTATTGCTTGTGCGAAGTTTTAGAGCACTGAATTTTTAATAAGCACTAGTCAAAGGGATATCTAGATAGAGGCTTAAGAAAGAGAACAAGGCCCTGGCCTGGTGGCTCAGTTGGTTGGAGGGTCATCCCATACACTAAAAAATAGTGGGTTCGATCCTCATTCAGGGTACTTACCTGGGTAGTGGATTCAACTGCTGGTTGGGGTGCATATGGGAGGCAACTAATGGATGTTTCTCTCTCTTCCCCCATTCCTCTCTCTTAAGTCAATAAAAACATATCCTCATGTGAGGCTATTGAAAAAAGAGGGGGATAAAAATTAAACAAAATACAGGAAGGACAAATAAGACCTAAAGAAGCTTTACTAACACCCTAATTTTTCCTAGGATCTTCAGGAGGTTATACCTAAAACTTTGAAAATTCCTCAAAATGTAGTGGTATAAAATGGCTAGGTTGTAAAACTCAACTGCATGAACACTAAAAATTAACTTCATAAGGTAATATAGTTTAATCATTACTTTGAGACTTCATTCTACCTAATGGCAGAAAACTTAACTCGAGATAAGCTTAGTCATTATAAATATCTACTGAGTTTTTTCTCTTCATGCCCTCCAGATAGGGATAAAATCCCTGGAGAGCTTCCAGAGCATCACAGCACTAAGGCAGGCCACTGGTTCCTGGGCACCATCAGTTGTCCATGCTGACAGCCAATGAGTAAACACCACCCTATCTGTCCTCACAGTGGTTATACCTGCCAACTGGCACACAGGTCTCAGAGCACTGGTCTAGGGACTCTGTTCTGCATGCTCTTGTCATGAGGCCCATTTGAATTAGTTCACTTTTTCTCCGCCACCTCGAAGTGCCTGTGTGTGTCACAGAGAATTCACAGATGCTCTTCTCTACCACTCTAATGATAGCAGAGAATCAAGAGTGGCAGCACTGCCTGTGCATCTATGCCTAAAATACCAATCCCCCCCTTCAAGTCCTCTGGTGTCGCATCAAACTAGGGCAGGACATGTTTGTTTCCCTGGGCTTCACTGAATAAATGAAAAGAAAAAATGTCTTCTATTCTCAGATGCCCAAGGTCACTTGGACCATTCTCAGAATTAACTTGAAATGGTCAGGGTCAGGGTGTGAGGTTTTCTTGGAGATCTACTGCAACACCAAACTCTTTTGAGTTCCCATTGACTCCTTTCTTTACCAAGTATTTTATCTATGGTAGATGAAGTGACAAAGTAATGGTTCCCCAAAGATGTCCACATCCCAGTCCATGGAATCTGTGAGATGTTCTGTTACGTGGCAAAAGACCTTGAGATGAATTCTATCCAGAATTACTGGGTGGACCAGTATTATCACAAGAGTCCCTATGAAAGAGAGTCAGAGAGAAATTTAAAGGTACTATGCTGCTGGTTTTGAAGATAGGAATAAAGGCCATGAACCAAGGAATCAAACAGCCTCTAAACACTTGAAGTGACAAGAAAACAGATTCTACCCTAAAGACTCCAGATAAAATTTAATCCTGACAACCCATTTTGCACTTCCGACCTCTACGACTATAAGACAGTAAGTGTATTTTGTTTTAAGCCATGGAGTTTGTGGTAAATTTTTACAGAAGCAAGAGTAAATCAATGAGTCCTAAAAAAAATTCTTCCAAACTGTTCTGATTTATGTCCTAAAGATGTCTCCTGGTTGTTCTGTGATAGCAGTTTTGTACAGTAATGAGGCTTTATATCTAGCAGCCAGATGGGGATAGGTCCCAGTTACTACTGCAAATATGTCATCGGGGAAAAAAGGAGATTGGTTAATATCCCATAATAGCATCCCATTACGCTGAGAAACTTAGTGGGTAAAATCATACAGGACAGGCATCAGTGACAGGAATTGTGTTATGTTTGTTATAATCCAAAACTGTACTGCAGTGCCATTTACTACTTATTTATTGCAAATCCATGCCTTCTGACTTCCTAGAAGGATGGAAACTGAGATGGATATTTCTGGAAATTGGGTTGCTTGAAATCAGTAAAACCATGGAGAGTTATAAGGCCTAAATAACAACCACAGAAATCAAGACTAAAATTTTTATGCAGATATCTCTGTGTTTATATTTTGACTTGATGGATAGCATGTAACCATGGATAGATGCAGTACTTGTGACTTCAGATATACATTCAGTTACTGGCTGGTTTAATGTGGAATAAAGGTGTCCAAAAGCAGCAAGACATAGCTATTTATTTCTTAATAGCATCATTTGATCCTAAAATGTCAGTGTCTCATCCAAATTAGCATTCTGTTTAAATTTTAAGGTGTCAGGGATGCTTTATCCTAGAAAATCTTACCTAAAGCTCTACGGTCCAAGGCCTTCTGCAGCAAAGTGTCCCAGGTGACTATAAAAAGCACATTACTGTTTTCTATTGCAGATCTACTGATGCTGAGATCCAGGCACCTGCATTTCTGCAAGCTCACTGATGCTTTATAGATTCTAAAGCTTAAAAGCCCATGGCGAAATCACAGAAGGGCTAATTTGCCAATGGTTCAAAGGATAAGCTACTGTTCTCCTTAGACTCTGGAAGAAAGATAAATTGGGATGTCTTAATCTGATCAAATTTATGGATCCTAAAAGAAGCAGTGCCTTTTTGGTGGGTTGAATGGTTTAACATCTAAATTAATCTCTGGAAATTTGTACATTGCTTTCTTGATTAAATTACAGAATTTATTTCTTCTTCTGGAGTTTATAAAGAAAATAAATCTAAGCTAAGACTCATAGTCTCCTTTTTATTCTTTTGGATTTTCAAATATAAAATGTCCACGCTTCTCTCAGTCTTTCCCTTTAGGTAGCAATTAGAAATGAGCAGCCAGAGTAGAAACAGGGAAATAAAGCAGGGCCCTTGCCATCACAATCCAACAGAGAACTTAATACAGGAGGCTAGAAGCAAAAGGGAGGCACGTCTCACCAATTACCTCAGCAGCCCTGAGCCCAGCTGGATAAGACTGCCAGGTGTCCCAAGCATTATAAGTAATACAGCACAGGAGGAAGGGAGAGTCCTTGAGACTGTGTTGAGAAAAGGGGTTTCTGTAACAACCTTACTAAGATTTCCTGGTGTTCTGAACATCACGGGTGGGAATCTCACAGGAGGAAAAGGAGGAACTTATGCTGGGGAAGGAGGCCTCTGTAACAATTTCACTAACTAAGAAAAGAGTCTGTATTAACTGAAAAAGAAAGCCTTTGCATCTTCACATTATTCCCATGGGGAAAAAGGAAGGGGGAACCTAAAAAATGACTAAGGTTTATAAGTGTTCTATACATTTGAGGCCTCGGCTCAAGTATATAGAACAAGCTTACTAACACACTTACAACTTTATTTCCTCTATACATGGGGCATTTAGACTAGCCAGGTGCCTGCTTGCAGCTTCATGCTTGTATGTGTTTCATAAATAAACTTGCTATCTTATTTCCACTATACTTCCACCACACGTGTTGTCTCTCTTGCTTGAATTCATCTCTTGAGAGCAAGACAAGAGCTGAGATAGGGTGGGGGGCCTCCTGACTCAGGTCTCTCTCTTCTCTTCATCACATATCCATTAATTACATAGCTGGCCTTAGGCAGCAAGATTCCTAGCACCACTAATTGTGATCCTTCCTTTTCAGTGAATGGTGTGCCCTGGTTCTAAGCAGAGTTCTGGCTTTGCCTGGAGTCAGCTTGGGCACAGGCTGCTTGTGAAGCAAGCCCTTCCATTAATACAATAACCAGTGAAAACAAGGAAAGTTTAAAGTCTCAACACTCATAGGAAATGAGGCTAAACTCTTCATCCTTTCATCAACATAAGGGGTGGGCTGCGCTCATCAGCAGTGCCTGAAAATCCCAGGCCTAGCACATTCTCTCTTCAGGTGGAGATTTCACTGCTTGGTGAAATTTCATTTTCTTTCCTTCCCAAGCTTACTGACACCCTTACAACTTCCTTACAGTTGTAAGTGTGGGAAGTACAATTATGGGTGCAATTAATTCATTTTTTAAAAAAATCTCATTTTGCCACATAAGCATATTTAGGCATGGCAGATTTGTACTTCCTGAGTTATTTTGTACATCTTGTATCTAATCTTCCATCAATCAAGATATCTTTTATTTATTAACTATAGATTGAATTTTTCACAATGTGTACATATAAAGGAAGAAAATCACTGGGCCACTCAGCTTTCTGAATCCATCTCTTGAAGTTGTTCCTTAACAATGCAGCATTCATTCAACAAAACAAAAGGTTGGAGGGGGTGATGGTTTGTTTTGTTTTTCTGCCACTACTTTTTTCAGAAATTATATTTCAAAGCCCTTAAAACTCAAAGATAAAAATCATACTCAACCTGACATAGCTCAGTTCCGTCCTCTACTCCAAACCATCCCCTGCAGAAACTCCCTCCCTAGGTGATGTCATTCATATTCACACCTTCAGAGCTCAGCCTCACACACATTTCCTTGTGAATACCTTCTCCAAGCTCCAAACCTACATTTCCTACTCCCCACTATACCTTTCAGTGTAGATGAGGCAATCACACTCAACATTAGTCCAAACCTTCAATACTATCCCCTCAACTCCCCAAAGGCATTGCTTTCAGGTAAAAGCCTGGACTAGTACCATGTAATGGAAATACAATGAGAGATACAAATATCAATACAAGCCACATATGTAAGCTAAGTACATAATTTCAAATATTCTAGTAGCCACATGAAAGAAAGATGAACAAGTAACATTAATCTTTATAATATATGTAATAATATATATACTTAATAATATATTTTATTTAACTACCTCCAAAATATTAGCATTTTAAAATATCACTAGTGTAAAATTTAGTAATGAGATATTTTATATTGTTTCATTGCATACTAAGTCTTAAAAATCTGGTGTTCATTTTCTACTTAGAGCATATCTTAGTGTAACTAGTGGCTACTGTATTGGACAGTGCAGTTGTAGATCCAATAATCTGTAATGCAAGGTTATCCTCACTCAAGACTCCTTCAGAGAAGCCTGTATTTTCAGTCTTAGCTCCTACTTCTCCTCAAACATCCAACACTCCAAACAGAGTCTTCCCTCAGCACTTCCTGCTCTTCCCCACTTTTTTCTGCCTTTCAAAGTCCTTCTCGCATTTCTGCTCTCAGAGCACTGGCAGAAAATGTATTTCTGGTTAAGTAATCATAAATGATTCATATTCTTATAAATCAATAGTCTTTCAAGTGTCTATTTTCTTCTATGTTTCCCTTGAGCTGTCACTTTTACCTGTGCCCTCTGCCTTGGTAACTGAAGGTGCCCTCACATGCAAAAGTAAGACGCCAGTGTAACCCCTTTTTTTTATGTTTTAGTGCCTGAAAAATAGAAGTAAATTCAGTGTCTCCCACCAAGACAATAATAAAATGTAATTCAGGGATCAGATGCCCTATTTTCATCAGAGAGCAGCCATCGATAGCGTGAGCATCTGCAGACTCCTTTACAGAACATTTGTTGGCCATTGAGTCATTCAATCACTTGTCCCTTAAGCAATTAAGTATTGCGCTCCTGCTCTCTCTGATGTAACTGAGAGTTTCATAATGCTGGGTGCTGAATATAGTATATACATTCACATTTGCTGTGAACATCTAATTGTTTTCTCTCCTTTTCCCCCAAAATATCCTCCATATCAAATTTCTTAAAATATTCTTTAAATCATCTCTACTCAAGAAGAACAAACTTTTATCTTAAAGGATTTTTCCAAAGACTAAAAGAATATGCCTGATTATTTCTCATCCAATTGAACCATAACTCCTTACTTGAAGATAAAAGACAAAAAATAGTCATCTTAAAATAAGTGAATTTCATATGTAATAGTCATATCCTCTGTTATAAAATCAGCCAAGCTTAGGTATATGATTTGTTGATAGCTAGCATATTTTTTAAATAAATATACTAGATCTCACCACAACAAATTATTGTCCTAATATGTTTTAAATTCTAGTCAAGACTAATTTGTGTACACTAACAGAATACAATAGAAAAATAAAACAATATAAATTTATGAACAATATGTTTTATCTTTAAAAATAGGAAAGTATGAGGAAAACTTTAAAAATTGACCACATACCAGAGGTCAAATGAAGACCCACTAAAATGAAATGTATACAACCTTGAGATTCTATGGCTAAATAATAAGGAAAGTTCTAGTCACAATTTCCAATTTGTAAAAGACTTCTCAAAGTATGAAGCATAGCTTATTTAATGTAAAACAAATTAGTCAAACTAGGTGATTATAAAAACTACTATCTTTACAGTGACTGCAAGTAAAATCCTGCTTGGGATTGTATTACAGGGAAATGACACATGGAAACAAATTAAATGTCCGACATTGGTGACTAGTTAGGCAAATATTACAATGGATACTATATACTCATTACAATGGATGTTGAGTATTTATGTGTCCTCACATGGAGAAATAGCTGTTACATATTGTTGAGCAGAAAAAAAGAACAGTTGGAAAACAACATATACAGCATGATTTCAGTCATGTAGGCTTGATATGTAATGGGCACAAACTTCATAGTCAAAAACTCAGATTATGCAAACAAATTTTTTGATTTCTTAGTCTTCAATGCCTCATTTCCTCTCAGTAGTAGAAATTTTAAATTTGCCAATTCATTTAAACTCATTTATTTCCAATTTAAAGTTTATTTGGGGGCTACATATTGAATTACTTCAGCATTCCAAGATCTAAACATTCCCCCTTCCCCTCCCTTACGTTCCTCTCCATCTTCACCTTCCTTCCCTTCTGCCCACATGGGTGATCTAACCTTTTGGAGAGCATCTATGTCATCCTGGCATTAGCCGGAGGTGTGCAGGCCATGTGAAGGTGTGTCTGTTCAGGCTGGCTTTAATGATGTGTACAGTCCACACCAGTCTCCACTATTCCACACATTCTCCTATCTTCATCACCTTCTGCCTTCCAGGCACCATGTCCTTTAGGTCACTCTGATCTCTACTCGTTCTTGAAACCACCCAAAGACTGACTGTGGGGTCCCAGCCATGTTCACATCTTTCCAGGGGAAACATACGACTCCTGGATTGCCTCCATATGAAGGGGGATAATTACAGGCTCTTGAGGTAACTTTCTAGCTCACTAGCAAGATACCTCATTTACTCACATGCCGAATGCAGATCTGCCCAAGACTTACAGGTTCCACTCTTTGCATGTAGAAAAGGTAGATAATGGTTCTCTGCTACTGGCTCTGCCCTCATTCCTGTAACCCTGAGCACCTTCCTCATAAGACTCAGAAGTAAGTGAAAAGGTTGCTGAATTTCTGCTCATTGAACCACCATCTTAATTCTCCACTTCTTCCTACAGCTGATGTCTTTTGTCTAAATTTTATCACTTATGGAATACACAAATGGTGAGTTTATTCTTTGACATTGCACATCCAACTTCTTTGCTAAAAAAAAAATATTTTCCTCTCAAAATTCCTATTTTGTAAATTAAAAAAGCACCTCCTCTTACAGAAGTCAACCAACTTCTTTGTTCTTTCTAGATTCCTTTGGGTGATGCCCTCCTTGGGGCACATAAGTCTCCCCTGAGGCAATAAAGGCTATTTTTTTGGTGGGGAAGCTAGGAATAAAACCATAGACAACACCAGTAAACCTCTGTTAATATTTTCAAATTTTGCCTCAATTCACATACACGCACATGTGCACAGGTGCGCAGCTTCGTGCAGAGGAAAATGCCATTAAGGAATGCAAAATGCTACACTGTCTGTTAGGGTACAAACCCACCATCTTCTCAGATCACTGGCCAAACAATTGGTAACAGCAGATGTAGGTGTTAATGCTGTCTGCAACTGATTATAATAGTTGTGTGACCTTGGGCAAGGTAATTAACTTTCAAGTCTCAGGATTGTCATCTATGAATTCTACAAATCAGTGCATAAAATAAACATAAAATATTAACTATGCAAAAAAAAAAAAAAGGTTTCAATCAAAGCTGCTGGGTTGAGAACTCAAAGTACTGTAGTCACCTGACCCCAACAACTCTCCTCCGAGTGTCATTATTCTGCTGCTTTCTACCAGGATGTGATCCTGTGTTCGTTCCTAGTAGATGTGATCTTTTTATTCTCTCTCTCTGCAGGAAACCCTAGTAATAAGTAGCTAACACTGCCTCGTCAGGGATACCTGGTCCAGCTCTGTACTGGCTACTGGTATAAATTTGAACAAATTCCTTAGCATCATTGAACTTATCTACAGAATGGGGGGATATTATTCCCTACATTCAAGGGTTATACTAGAAATAATCTACAAATAATGTTTAGTGCAGTACTAAGATACAGAAAATACATGATATGTGACAGCTATTTCTAAGCAAGCATGATGAAATATTCTGTAATTAGTCTCTCTTAATTCTCCAGGTGTAGGACTATTTTCTCTAAATTTTCTTGTTACTATAACAAGAAAAGGCCTTTTGTGCCTTCTCAGTCATACAAGGGAAATATATCTCCCCATTTAAATATCTACTGACAAGTAGTATATATCAAACAAAAAATAAAAGCCTAAAAATCAAGAAATTATGAGACTATAAATAATTGATATATCAATTATCATAAAAAAATCATTCACTGCTCTTAAATATATTCAAATAAAGCAATTCCATATGTTAAGTGCTCAGTATTTCCCATGTGTTGGCATTAAATATAAGCTGTTTATTATTATCTGAAAAAATAATAAATGAAGTAGCTTGTTAATATTCTATAGCAGGGTGATATTATCTTAGAAAAGAATGTAAGGGACTGCTCTTTACCTTTTCAACATGACCATTGTCTTATAAAATCAACAGAATAATGAAATAATTGTGTTTGCAGATCACTCAGTAAACCATTATTTCAGCCAGCGCCAAGTGGGTTTTATGAGTTCACGTTAGGAAGACTGGCAGCCTCGGAGAGCAGCTTACAACAGCCATCCCACTCAGTCCTTTTTTAAGGCCGCTGTGGATTTTTTCTAATACAATGTGACTTTCAACCTTTTAAGTTAAACTAAATCTTGACTTTAACTAAGGATTATCCTGGCAGGAAACCAAACTGTGTTTTTAATGTGTCTATTCTCTGTCTTCAATCAGAAATAGAGTAGCTGTGGCAGGAAAAAGGGAACATGCTGCTGATTACCTCTCTCTCTCCCCGTCTCTCTCTCTCTCTGTCTCTCTCTCTCAATCTTTGATACTTATGCTTACTGCAAGATCTTGATTAAAATATTCAGCATCAGAAAGTATTATCATCTAATTTACTTCTAGGGAAGGTCAAAAATTAAATGATTCAGACCCAAGTATTTATATTTTCCATCACAGAGAAGTATCTAGAATAGGAGTTGGCAATTCTATAACCCTGTAAGTGCCCGGCAGCAAATGCTTCAGCTTGGTGAGCTACAGGGTCTCTGTCCCAATGACCCAGCTCCACCCGGTAATGCAAAAGCACCCACAGATAATACAGAAATGAGTGGGTGTGCTGGGTGACCGTGCTCGGGGTCTGGTTTGCAGACCCTCATTATAGACAATGTATCATATCCAAAAATATAAAAATACAATTTACTGAACAGAATACACTGTGTGAAATTCAAGATTTAATCACACAAAACCACAAATCACAACTAAACATATTCTATACCCAAGATTCATTGTTAGGTGTTATGAAGGTACAACTAATATAAGAAGAAATTCTTATCCTCAGGAAACTCATGATTTTCCTGGGAAGCCAAGACATGGACAGAACAAATCAACAATAATACTAGGCATTATGTAATAAAGTGTTAGGTGGACAGGCTCAAATTAAGCCCTGGTCTTTCACGACTCCACTGGGAATACGCATTTATTTACTATATTTCAACTATTATCCCTGGAAAAGACAAGTTGGTACTTTATTAGTTACCTTGATATACAGAATTACTTATTATTCTACATATCCACTTTCTTAATATTTTACAATAGAAATTTGTATTTATTCTATGGACTCAACAGAGAATCATACAAAAATTTAAAATTTAAAATTACACTTTAAAGCTCTTGGAACATGATGTAAACTTTAACTTTTACACTCAAGAAATTCCTGTCAACTTCTCAGAAATCTCAAATTCACCCTTGCAAATTACCTACAGGTCAGAGACCTAAACTTGGCAAGGAAAACAGAGTCAGCAAGTATGAATACTGAGATTTTTAGAAAGAAGAAGAGAAAAAAAATCTGAGGATATATACATTCACCCTGCCATTATATTCATTGTTAAATAACAAGAAAATATTTAGTTATATATTTTAGATTTTTAAGCTTCTCTGAAAAAGTGTCCAAAATTATATGGGTTTTTAAACAACTGTCATTGATAAAAGCCACTGCCTTTATGAAGAGCATTTAAAGCTGCATCTCAGAAGTATTGCTGTCAGAGACTTTTGACCAGGACCTGACAAACCCTTGCTCTGAAGTGTAAGATTGGTTAGACATCAAAACAGGAAAATCCTATAGTGTTCTCTTCTACATCTTCAGCTTTGAAGTTTTTGAATTATTATATAGTACTTACTATGCATAACCTTTCCTGTCTCCTGCAAAAATGCTTTTTAAATTTGCTTTCTAAAATAAAAGTTGGAATTAGAGAGCTATATCACAGCTTTAAAAAAACACAGTACTTCAAAGCAAAAGATGATTGAATAGTTTAAATAATCATCTGTGCATAACCAGTGAAAGTGGACTCTGTGTCAAATGGCCTTTTGATGTCTGCCCACTGCTAACACCCATGCCACTTCTCACTGGTCCACGGCTCATGGCAGCCTCTGAATGTCTTGCCAAGATAGGTGTTTGCTTATTTCTTTTGGGTGTTCTAGCCAGGATTTTCTGCTCATTGTCCTGATTTGGTGACGCCCAGAGAAGAAACCCACATGCCACAACAGTTTGAGATTTTCTATTTGCAACAAAACATTTCAGGAAAAGAGCCATCAGTTCTTAACAACAGAAAAAAAAGGTAAAATTCATTGGCTTCTCATCAAGGTGTGCCAAATATTCTGTTGCTCTGCTTTGCTTTCTTAGATTCTCTGAAATACAGTAGCTACCTTGGATCAGCTGCTTGAGCTGACTGACCCAGCAATACACAGTAAGGATCACTGTAGTAGCAATGTGAGATTTTTGTTCTCATCTATTTCCAAAATAGAGGAGCTGATCCTCACTGGTGACCATTTTCAAAATCTCTTGTTTTCCCAAATAGTATTGAAACAATCCTGTAAAGAGTCCCAATACTTAGTAAACATAGTTTTTCTTTGATACACCCATGAAGTTGTAGCAATATAAAGGAAATGAAGCATCTTAGCTTTATAAATTTTGTTTCATGGAACCCAGGTTACTCTTGGGTAGTTACTCTTCAATGGACTATCACAGTAGCAGAGGTAGGCTTTGAGAGCTTCTGTGATAATAGAGGCATTTTACCCTTATTTCACATTTCTAAATGTATGTTTTTATTATAACTTCAAAGCTTTATTCTTCTACAGAATTTTTAAGGTACAATGATAGAGTATGATGACAGAATTTAAAGAATAAACATTGTTTCTTGAACAAGTCAGTAAGATTTTTTCAGAAAAAAATTACAACTTAAAACTGATTGAAAACAAATTCTAAAAAACATTTTGTTTTTGAATGTGTTCTCTTACTCAAGGTAGATTGATGTAGGAAGGAAGGAAGGGGGCTGTGGAAGCATAGGCTGAATTTTCAAAAGTAGATTTCCTCATTAGTATCTATAACTTTTGGCAAGTTAACAAACACTTTTAACCTTAATTTTGTCATTTGTAAATTTGGAATAATAATAAGAATTTGGAATAATAATCTCCCTGACAGGGTTATTGTGGGGTAAGTAGTTTTGACTGGGGCTTGGCACAGAATTGAGCCTCCATTATTGCTACCAGTACAATTAGCAATATATGAAAAATAAAACTTGCAATAGCTGTGCCCTGGCCCATCACCTTCAATGGGTGAGATATCTTAGAGCAACTCCCTTAGGCTTCTGAGAATAAAGCATGAGTAACTCAAAAGCAAACTGGCCTGTTTCTCCCAGACTCCTCTAAACTATCCTCCAAAATTACTAATGAAACTCATTTTACTTAATTGAACTATAAATTTCTTCTTAAAATCATGAAAGTCTAACCTGAGTGATATACAGTTCCTGGTTCCAGCTAGGAGGCAAGCCAAGATAGTAACGTCATAACCAGCTGTGTATATCTAAACTCCAAAGAAGTGTCAGTTATATAGTTTCCTATTTACAGTTTCAGTCTCCAGATAAATTATTTGTCCTAACTGCTCCGAAGGAAAATGGTACAGTACTAGAATGGGGGGCTCTGTTACTAATTTATATAAGATGCTGTCAAGTCTCAGCATAAAAATAATTTGTTTAGTTAACACCTAGGTTAAATTTTCCTAAGCACATTTTGGGGCTTTTTTTAACCCTTTTCATGTAAATACCTATTATGACAAGATATATGAATTAGACTGTACTTTAGACTTAAAAATTACTTCTATTCTATAGAATAAGGCTATTAGCATCCTTTTTTATCACTTGTCAGATGCTGATACATCACAATTAAAAGGCCATCCAAGAAAGAAGATCTAATCAACATAATGCCTGAGATTGGTGGAGAGATGCTTGCATGTAGGCCTAACACGGAAAGCCTATTGGCAACTCAGAACCTAGTAAGTGGGCAATTATTGACTCATCTGGAAGGCATTACCTTAACAAGCTGCTTCTTTAATTTATCTCTCTTATTTTTTTCTTTTCAAAATTGATTATGCCTGACAATGAGAGCACAAATAAAAAAGTAAAAACTCTGTAAGAAAACAATATCACAATCAAATATGTAAACACAATGAACCTGGGAGAGACAGCTGTTAGGTACATATGGTAATATAAATTGACTTGCAAACTTATAGATACAATATGCAGAATTTAAAGTTAGGACCCTAACTAATCAGAGAAACTAAAGCAAATATATATTGCATACTAGACTTTTATGTTATAAACCATAAGCTAATCGTGCCATAAAAATAGAAGATAGTATATGGCAAATATGATTAATGTCTTAAAAGTCCTTAAGCATTTTTCATTGTTTTAACATGAAAACCAAAATTAAGGTTTATTTAATGCTTGCTATCAGTAGTGTGCTGGGGCCAACTCACATAGAGCAGAAAATCCATTGTGCATACCTCTTTCCAGTTGAGCATTCAGTGATGTCATCTTGAGGGCATTTACTCTACAATAGAAGTATTTATACCACAGAAACTCTTTTTAGAGAGATGAATGTTAAACATTTATCAGCACTCCACTGCCTACTATGTACCAGGAGCTAGTCTAACCACTTTATATTAACTTTCAAAACAGTCAGTTAATTATCCCTAATTTACAATGAGGAAACAATGCACAGAGGGATTAAGAGATTTTCCCAACTTCAAACAAGCTACGAATAACAGAATTAAAGATATAATTCAAATGGATGCTCCCTGATTTCACAGCCTGAACTACTAATGACTTCTCTTTGCTACCCTATTTTCCTATGTCCAAGTACAACTGAATATTTTAATACTTTGAAGAATTTAGGTGTTATCCATGTGTTAGTGACTAGAATGTTCACTCACCAGCATTTTCCATTTGTTTCATTATAATAAAAATACTAAACATTAAAAATATTTACCTTCGCCCTGACCAGTGCAGCTCAGTTCGTTGGGCATTGTCCCACAAACTGAAAGGTTGTGGGTTTGATTCCTAGTCAAGGCTCATGCCTGGCCCAGTCCGGGTGCACATGATAGAGACACAACAGATCAATGTTTCTCTTCCTGTCCCTCCCCCCTCCTTCCCCGCTGTCTAAAAATAAATGAATAAATGGAATTTTAAAAAAGATTTACCTTCATCATGTGCTATTCTGCTGCTAAGACAAATTTCCTTAAGTCTTTTCCTGTTTGATAGGAGTCCATTAATAGTAAAAGCAAGATAAATATAGTATGTGTTCATTTTTACTGAGTTCCAATTCAAAAAATGAATGAACACTCCCTGACTTCAAATTATAATATAAAGTAATGATAATCAAAGTAGTATGATACTGGCAGAAAAACAGACACAGAGACCAATGGAACCGTACTAAAAGCCCCAAAATAAACCCACATGTATATGCACAAATAATTTTCAACAAAGGAGCCAAAAACATACAAGGATAAAAGATGGCCTCTTCAAAAAATGGTGCTGAAAAAAATGGAAAGCCACATGCAAAAGACTTAAAATAGACTGCAGTTTGTTCCCATTTACAAAAGTTAAGTAAAAAAGGATCAAAGACCTAAATATGAGACCTGAAGCAATAAATTACATAGAAGAAAATATAGGTACAAAACTTAGGGACCTTGGTCTTAGAGAAGATTTTAAGAATTTGACCCCAAAGGCAAGGGAAGTAAAGGCAAAATTAAGTAAATGGAACTATATCAAATTAAAAAGCTTCTGTACAACAAAAGAAACCTCCAACAAAACAAATATACAACAACCAAATGGGGGGACATATTTTCAAACAGCTCTGACAAGGGGTTAATATCCAACTATATAAAGAACTCATAAACTCAACACCAAACACAGTCCAATTAAAAAATGGGCAGAGGACCTGAATAGACACTTCTCCCAAGAAGACATACAAATGGTCAACAGATATATAAAAAGATGCTCAACTTCACCAGCTTTTAGGGAAATGGTAAACCGAAATTACAATGAGATACCACATCACACCTTTTAGAATGGCTATTATCAACAAGATAAGTAATACCAAATGTTGGAGAGGTTGTGGAGAAAAAGGAACCCTCATTCACTACTGATGGGAATGTAAACTGGTATAGCCACTATGGAAAACAGTATGGAGGTTCCTTAAAAATTTAAGAATAGAGTAAAAAAACTTGGAAACATTTATTCACAAAGACATATTCACCCTTATGTTCTTTGCAGCATAATTCATAGTGGCAAAGACATGGAAAAACCAAAGTGTCCTTCAATAAAGGACTGGATAAAGAAGATGTGGTACATATATACAATGGAGTACTACTCAGCCATAAGAAAAGATGAAATACTGCCATTTGCAACAACCTGGGTGGACCACAAGAATATCATGCTAAGCAAAATAAGTCAGTAAAAGCTAAGAACCATGTGATCTGACTCATATGTGAGACATAAAACTAAAAGCAACAAATGAATAAATAAGAAAAACAAAAACTCATAGACACAAAAACCACATGGTGGTTACCAGAGGGAAGGGGAGTAAAGGAAATAATAAAGGGTAAAGGGGGTCAAGTATATGGTGATGGAAGATGATTTGACTTTGGGTGGTAAGCACACAATGCAATATGCAAATCATGTATCATAGAAACATTCACTTGCAACCTATACAGATCTTATTAACCAATGCCACCCAAATAAATTTAATGAAAATAATGAATGAACAATTTTCATGCTAATAAATTGCACATGGAGTCAGAAGAACAATGTAGAATGCTTGAAAGGAACTTGAGGATCCTCCATTAGGAGGCAGACATCGTCAGAGAGCCAGTTTCTATCTGCATGCAGGACCAATAGTTTACTTTCCTGCCAAAGGTAGTAGTTTCACTCTGAATACTGATGGCTTCCAGTGAGTAATTTTAACAGTCATTTTAATTCTGGACTTTTCCTTTGGACAGAAACTTTACCTGCAACTTATCACAGAAATCAAAGTCAAGGCTCACAGTGCAGGACATTAAGCAATATTGCTGAATTACAGTATTTTTTCAGAATCTCCATGAAAAGATGTCCACAAGGATGGTTCCCTTTAATACTGTAAAGCAAATTCATATTAGCCTATCTGTATAAAAGATGTATTGGGAAAAATAAAGATTAAATAAAAAATAATAAATACAATTAAAAAATAAAAATATAAAAAAAATAAGTCAAAGATGTAATGGGAGTTGAGGAGAAACCAGGAGAAGAACAGTTTAGGCTTGACAGGCTAGTTAAAAAACTCATTACAAATGTTGATCTTTTACCTAACTCCTAAACTATAAATTTTCTCTATTCTAAAAAAGAAAATAAAAATATTCCTAAATTTTTCAGAAAAAAACCCTAAAAATTATGTTCAATCTTTAAAAAACAACAACAGATTCTTCAAGAAAAAAATAAAATAAATGGTTGAAATTGATGTCTACCTCCTTTTGGCAACAAGTACTGGGTTCCCTCACGTTTAGTTTGGTGTATTTAAAATGGTTCCTGGAGTCCCAAGTGATATTGATACAATATGAATTACTTAGTTTCTACCCAGTAAGCTTTCTGCCTAATAAGGCCCATGGAATGAACACTCAGGTAGGAAAGAGGGACCCACCATGGGTGTGTATGATGGTAGTACGTGATACTATTACCTGTAGGCCTACAGTGGGTAGTACATGATCACATGTGGTATCCTCAAACTGGGATGTTCTTGAAGGAAAAAGACACAGAACTTTACATTTGATGAAGAACATGAGAATACTTAAAGTAATGGAACATATGAAATGGGGCAACTGCACAGCAGATGTGATTTAGGGAGATTTATGTGGCTGGGGAGCAGCGTTATATCATGAGGCACCTGGAAGATTCTGGAGAGGGGTAAGAAAAACATGCAGAAGCACACTGAAGATTGTTAAAGAGAAATTTTTCTCCTTTCTCAATTACATATACTGGGTGACTTATAGGAATCCAAATTAAATTGGTCCCAATAAGATGAAGAAAGTAGCTTTGTGTAAGCAGATATTCTACATCAGGGTTTCCCAACATGTGGTCTGTGGACCACTACTATCAGAATCACTTGTTTAAAACACAGAGCCCTGGGCCCCATCATCCAGATGTGCTTCATGATTTCAAAAATACTAAAGTTAGTCTAAAATAAAGGAGAATATGTGGCAAAGACATAGCAATAAAAAGATTTTAAAATAAAATTAGACAGTAACAGGAAATCATAGAATGGTCTAAACTCTGATAATACAAGAGGAATGTGATATTTGAATCCTATCAACATCTGAAGAAATCTGGCCAAAATTTTGGCAGTGGCATACAGGTCTAGGACTAAAACTGACAGGTTCTGAGAGAGGACGGGAATGGCTGTAATCATCAATCAAGGTACAGGATTTGGGCAAACAGAGGTATCAGTATATATTAGCATGGTTAAGGAAATGGAAATACTAAGAATTTATAATACTTTGAGTGTAAATACAGAGAGAAGACAAAAATAAAGACAAAATTTTATGTCTCAAATAAAAGGCAGAAAGCTACGAATGTTTTGCAACATGCTTGTTTTCTAAAATATGAAAACACACATTCAATCTTTCTAGTGTTTGTGCATCTATTTTTGAAATGAATATTTTTGCTTTCTTTACTAAAAAAATCAAGAATTTTAGAGATAAGATTTTCTCTTTCCCTCCCTCTCCCTCCCTCCCTCTCTCTCTCTGTCTCTCTCAGAAACCATTTGATGATTTTGCAGAATCCTTGATAATTATATCAAGTTAGGTAAAGTAAAGTAAGTAGGTCACCTGTGACAATTCAGTGTGTCAATTTTAATTATAAACAAAAGAGAAGAATTTAGTCTAGAATTTTGATTTTAAAAATGCAGAGCCAAGAACAACTCTGTCCTTTATAACTTAACCTGTCCTTTATCACTTTTTCAGTAATTTCTAGCTGTCATTTTAGGTTAACAATTCTGGTTTCATGAAATAAATTTATTGGCGAAAAAAGTAAGGCAATGCAAATAAGAATTAATATTTTCTAATGGCATTTATTGGAACTTTAATTACAAATCCAGCATATTATTTTCAAAATTCATTATCTATTCTAGAAGTCTGAAGTGTAAAGAAGCCTTAAAAATGATATATTTAGGATGTAATCCCAGCAGTGGAATTCCTGGGTCAAAACGCAGTTTTGTTTTTAGTTTTCTGAGGAAATTCCATATTGTTTTCCACAGTGGCTGTACCAGTCTGCATTCCCACCAACAGTGCACTAGGGTTCCCTTTTCTACACATCCTCTCCAACACTTATTGTTTGTTGATTTGTTTATGATGCTGTTCTCACCGGTATGAAGTGGTATCTCATTATGGTTTTAATTTGCATCTCTCTGATGGCTAGTGATGCTGAGCATCTTTTCATATGTCTCTGTGCCCTTTGTATGTCCTCCTTGAAGAAGTGTCTGTTCAGGTCCTTTGCCCATTTTTTGACTTGGTTGTTTGTCTCCCTTGAGTGGAGTAATGTGAGTTCTGTATATATTTTGGAGATCAAACCCTTATCCATGGTATCATTGGCAAATATGTTTTCCCATATAGTTCATTCTGTTTTTGTTTTAATGCTGTTTTCTTTAGCCATGCAGGAGCTTTTTAATTTGATGAAGTCGCATTTGTTTATTCTTTCCTTTATGTCCCTTGCTCGAGGGGACATATCGGTGAGACTATTATTGCATGGAATATCTGAGATCTTCCTGCCTATGTTTTCCTCTAGGACTTTTATGATGTCATGACATAAGAACCCTGAAACACCAATCCAAAAGAACCTATGCACCCCAATGTTCATAGAGGCACAATTTACAATAGCCAAGTCCTGGAAGCAACCTAAGTGCCCATCAGTAAATGAGTATATCACAAAACTATGGTACATTTACACGATGGAATACTACACAGCAGAGAGAAAGAAGGAGCTCCTACCCTTTGCAACAGCATGGATGGATCTGGAAAGCATTATGCTAAGTGAAATAAGCCAGATGATGAAAGACAAATATCATATGATCTCACCTTTAACTGGAACCTAGTCAACAAAACAAATAAGCAAGCAAATTATAACCAGAGATATTGAAATTAAGGAAAAACTGACAGTAACCAGAGGGGAGGTTGGGAGGGGATAATGTGGAAAAGGGTGGAAAGTTTTTCAGGAACAACTGTAAAGAACATACAGACAAAACCAAGGAGGGGAGGTGGAAGCAATGGAAGGATATGGGGATGGCTGGTGTGGGAGGCAAGTGGTAGGGGGATAAATGCAGACAACTGTACTTGAACAACAATAAAACAATTTTTAAAAAATGATCTATTTAGGTCCCCCAATTTTGAAAGTTTAATAAAAAAGTGTGACTCTAGTCCACACATTCACACAGAAATACAATTAGAACAAAGACCTAGGTTTTCTTCTTAAGCTTTGGTTAAATATTCTGTAGAGATAGTTTTGTAGGGGGAAAAAAAAAGAACAGGCCTAAATCTCCAACTAATTCACTTTTTGTCATTAAGCCAATCAACCAAAGCTCTTTAGGTCTCAGTTTTTCATCTATAAAATGGGGACTGAGCCAAATGATCTCAAAGGGCCACCACAAATTTAATGACCTACAGTTTTACATTTTTGCCTGTGTGAACATAACCAGGATGAGAACGAGATTTAACCATTCTACAGGTCATTACGAATATAAGCCTGCTGCAAAACTTGTAATTAGAGAAGGAAAAATGGGAATGTTAGAAAAATAAATGCTCTCTTAAGAAACTAGGTGCTATTTCTATCAGATTACTATACTAGTTCTATCAGAAATATAAGAAATTACTTGGGAGAGTGTGGGAAGAGTCTAGACTTCAAGATAACAGTGGCTACTAAAAATTTAGTTTTTCTGCTAACTAATGGATGATACATTAGAATTTACCATAGAGGAAGATTTTTACTTTTGATGTGATTAATGTGCTCAGTGTTGTTAGTTTTACAAATATAGAGTAATTATTCTTTTCTGGAATGGAGAGTTTCTGAAGAATGTGGTCCAAAGGATTAAAATAATCTCCATAAAATTTCAAATGCTTATCACTGGGTAGAGGACAAATCCTACAGAGTATGTCTCCTAAGACAAATGTTTCTAAGTATCTGTTTAGACTGCTGTTAATTAGTTCATGTTCTTAAAGAGTGGTGGGTTTCCTTTCAGAATTGATCTGCAGAACATTGGAAGCTATGATGAAGAAGTCTGAAGGAAGGTTGCTTTCTTCATCTAGCAATAGAGAGAGGGGCAGATGCTTCCGTAACTGCAGCCCCAGCGAATGACACCTGCCACCATCCACACACATTTGCAGACCCATATTGACACTAGACTTGGGCACGTAACTTGTTTTTTGCCAACATGATATTAGCAAACATTGTGCTTTGGAATGCAGTGTCTCTTGACACACCATTGTCTTTGCTGAAGAAGCCCAGTCTAGCTTTCTTAAGGAAAGACCATAGAAAGATTTGCCAGCTGTCCCAGTTGTCCCAACTGAGCCCAGCCTCCAACTGGGAACAGTTTGCAGGAGCCCAGACATAACAAGCAGAAATACCACCCAGAGACAGAATTGCTAGAAATAATACATTGCTTTTGTTATAAGCCACTAAGTTTTGTGTTGGTATTACACAGCAAGGGACAATCAAAACAGTCAGCTTAGGATGGGTTCTTCCTGAATGTAATATATATTCCCATATTCAATAATTCTAGGAAGAGGTCAAATTCAGCACAATAAGGTGGACTTTGGCTTAGTCCTTAAATGAAGCAAAGGTAAAAGAAAAATCATTATTTTTCAGAATCCCAGGGTCAACTGTCCTTGAACTAGAAGGCAGAAAAACCTAGAGAGGTCCTGGAAGTACTGGGAGGTAGCAAGTCATGGAGACCCAGGAGCTGGGCAGGAAAGCAACTCAGTCAAGTGAAGCAGATGCTGGGACTTGGATTCAATGGTATTTTTTTGTTGTTCTTAGAGGCAATAGTTTTGTGGGATTTTTAAAATTTTTTCAATTACAGTTTACATTCAATATTATTCTATATTTATTTCAAATGTACAACACAGTGGTCATACAATCATGTGATTTACAGAGTGGTCCCCTTGATATTTCAAGTCCCCACCTCGCCCCATACATAGTACAATATTTCTAAGTTACCTTCTGTGCTGTACCTCCCTCCCATTGATGTACTTCCACTAAGTAAAAAGTATGATTTTCCCTTTTCACTCTTCTTTCATATGACTCCTTCCCTAATCGGTAAAATGATTCCCATTGCCTTAAGTATTAGTATGGTTAAAAATGAAGAGCAAAGAGAAAAGAAAATGGTTTGCCATCAAGGCATAAATAGGTATGATGGCCTTGAATTCATAGGTGACCAACAGAATTGACCAATATATTTATAACAATATTTAATATATAATATATAATATTTTTATATTTAAAACAATACCAATATGATTGAATTTATATCTATGATCTTGCTATATTTTATTGTCCAATATGTTCTTTGTTATTTTTTTTCTATTTCCTTGATTTCATTTAAAAGAATTGATCTCCATTCTTGGCTTATTAGCAAAACTTCTTAGTTTTATATCATTTTGTTAATTGCTCTAGGGTTTACAAGATATAGATTTAACTTCAAATAATGATATACCACTTTAGTGACATAGTAAATATTTGAACAATGTATTTCCAGTTACCCCCCAATTTCTTTATGCTACTATTACCATATATTTTACTCCCATATATGTTTAAAAGTCACTATTTTTAATTAAAAATACAATAATTAAAATACAAAACCATGTTAATTTCAGGTGTACAACATAATAATTTGACCTTTGTATATGAAATGACCACAACAGTAAGTCTAATTAACTTGTGTTACCATACATAATTACAATTTTTTTTTGTGATGAGAACTTTTAAGATTTTCTCTCAGCAGCTTTCAAATGCAATACAATATTGTTAACTATAGTCACCATACTGTACATTGCAATCCCATGACTTATTTTACAACTGGTAACTTGTACTAAAGTCATTGCTTTGAAAAGAGAGTAGAGGACTCATAGGCACGGACAGTGGGGGATTGACTGTGGGAGTTGGGGGGTGGGGGCAGGAGAGAGTAATGGGGAAAGGCGGGACAACAATAACTGAACAATAATAAATAGATAAATAAAATGTAAAATATGTCTTTGATATTTATTCACATTTTATCATTCAAACATCCTTCACTTCTGTGTTGAGAATCTCTCCTGTGAAGTACAATTCAGCCCAAGGGGTCAGTCCAGCCAATATGTATTGTACGGAATTTATAGGCACATGTATAACCTTGGCAACCAACATCACCTTACTGACTGGAATAAGAGAGTTAAAGCCAGAATGGATTTCTGTATTTTTCTTTTCCTCTCCACCCCCTTTTCCTTTCTCTTTCTTCCCCCTCCCCCTTTTCCTCTCCCTCTCTCTTTTCCAACTGAGAAATCCCGTAGGGGTTTGGATTAGAAAATTAAGTAACAAGGCTATAATAATCGGGAATAAGTAGGTAATATTGGTACTTTTCATTTTCTTCATATTTTCTATAGTTTCCTAATTTTCTATTAATACAATAAACATATAAAATAGTAATTACAAAAAAAAGTTTTAAAGAAAACATACAGAATGGAATATAGCTTAATTTCTAATATAGAATAAATAATACATGTCTAGTTAATAAATTAAGAAAAAGCTTTCTTAATTTATTATTTTCCTTCTCTCCTGTTTTCTAGAGATGAAAATAACACCAGTCTATCCAAGTTTCTACTTTTGTGTGACATCATGATCATCCTTAAAACGAACAACAGCATACTAACTTGGTGATCAGTCTTGACCTTTTAACTACTCTGCACAGAGTGACTCCATGAACCTGGTGCTTTTCCACCAATACTGAATTTTAAAAATAATGATAATATGACTGAGGACAAACTTTGTAGCTCTGGTGGGGAGGAATCAGTAGGAAGACGTCCATCACCCACAACTCAAGAAACAATGGTCTTCAAAGTGCCAACCCTGCATTGTGAGGACTGAAACCACCACTCCCACACCACGCTGAGTGCTCACCTTTGGATATCAACAGTGACCTTCATTGTTGTACAGCCTTTCTTCTCATTAATCAGACAATTAGTATTCATACCATCCACCTTGGATTAGTAGAAATAAACCCTCAAACATTAGGCAGGCTTCCAGCAGAATCTCTAACGTGAATGGTTTCACTTAGAGTCAATGAAAGGTGATATTAGGTTATGTAATCAGCTTATGTCAAGTCATTTTTGTGGCCCTCCTCTATAATGTATGGACTTTGTGATTTATTTTTTAAAAGTTCTGTGGCTGACATGCCCTCACTTGAACAAAATTCCTTCCCAGATCACGGAGCCTTTCCACTAAAGCCTGAAGTTGCATCTTTCTTCTTTGGTCTACCTTAACTGTGAGACCAATTCCAAGCAAATAGAAATTCACTTCAGCAAACCTTATGACTCTCTGAATCCTCAGAGCCTTCCAGAAATTGAAGCTTTGTGCCAGCACATTATTATCCTAGCCATGTGGATCTTCCATTGAGCAATTAGGACACAAAGAGTTTTATTATCCTAGGGAAATGAGGAATGCTGTGGAATGCTCCATGGAAAGAAAGAACATGAAAGTCAGAATTTCATGGCATTTTAGGCTAGTCAATGAGAAAAATCCTGCATTCACTGCAGATATATAGAAAGATAGTCATGGAACTGAACCAGAAACAAGCCTGGAAAGTTGTCAGCTTTTGTTTTGTTTTGGTTTTATTTTTTTGTCTCCATTCTCTCTTCCTCCATTCAGTTGCATTATTCACAGCCATTTGCTTTACCCTTTCAGATACGGGGTCATGCTTTCTGCTTAGGAACTATTGTCCAAGGCTTAATCTGATAGAAATCACTAAAGCTTTTTTCTATTGTACCTTTCAGCACTGCGCTGAATTATATTTAGGCATTTTGAAGTCAGAGAACCCACTAAGACAGAGGAAATAAATAAATCATTTAAAGACATAGGACAATTGAGCAAAAATATAATTACCAGCTCAAAGAAATTTGTGGGTCTAAATTTAAGATGGCATCTTCCTTGATTTTATGTTTAATTATGACTATCCTTAATACAAATCTCCCCCCAATTAGTCTTTATATTTAATTCCTCTAGCCTTTACACCTCCCAAATGTTGAACAAATCAATATTCACATAAACTTTGTAGTGTTTAAGAATTGCTTTATGAGTGTTAACCTTACTGTCTTATGCAAATTTTTCAAAAGCTTAAGGGTGGGGACCATGTAAAACTATCTCCCCACTTTCCTGCACACATGTGCTTGTGTTCCTATACAGACATAAACACACACATTGTCCACCTTGCTAATGCTTGAAACCACATCTTCAGAAATATTTTCTTGCAGATGAGAGAAGGTCAAATAGACTAGCTCTCTGTACCTCAAACTGTCCTAAAACTGGTTAGAGGAACTCTAACTGGGGAGGGAAAAATTAATCTCACACAAAGTATAAGTAATTAAAACTAGAAGACCTAGTTGAACAATTCTAATAAAGTAGATAAATGAGTCACTTTATCATTGTTGTAGCCTATTTTCTAAAACTGCCAAAAGAAAAAACTATAAGAATTAGAAGAGATAAGGAATACAAAAGCATGAAAAAAGACTGATAAATCTCCTTTAAGATATGCGTGCAGATTAAAGAGGACTGGGCCTCCTCAGTCCATCATCACACTTTACCTTGCCAGTCTCAGACCCTCAAATGCAAATCCACCCTCAAAAGTCAGGTTATTTAATTCCAGGTCTCTGGAAAGATAGTCATCTTGCATCCATACATTTTCCACCCAACATCTCTTTAGTATCTGTGCTTGATCCCTCCACTTCCCCTTCCCATGAAAGGTGCCCTACATCTTCTCTCTCTCCATCTCCAATTTACTATTTTAGACTCTCTACCCTTCTCCTTCTTCAACATTCAGTCTTATGCCAAAAGCTCACCCACCAAATTAGCAAAGTAAAAGCTAGCTACTAAGAAAAATTTAAAATCCAAATCTGTCCCTAAGATCTGTTTACCAGTATTCCTGGGGCATAAATGCCTTGGATGAGATCCAAACAATTAGATGAATTCTAATCTTTATTGGATAAGACCATCAATGTAGTTTTACACAAAGTTTCCTTTCAGTTCTACACTGTCATCAAAACTAGTTGGCTCTCTTATCTTTCAAATCTCAGCACAATTGTCACTTGCTCAGAAAAGCTTATCTGGATTCTTTGCAGTGGGTGGAGGGGGGGTGGGCGGTCAAATCCCTGTTTTATGTATCAGTATAGTCCCATGTACATCTCCCTTGTAGCACAACACAATTTACGTTTAGGGTCATTTGTGTACCTGTGCTTAATGTCCACTGCATACACTAGACAACAACATGCATAAAAGCAAGGACGCTGCCTCATGTATTCTCACCAGTGTCCTTAATTCCAGCACAGTGCCTTGAATAAAGAAGGTGCTCAATTAATACTACCTAGATAAATGAATAAGTGGATATATCTATGTATATGTATGATTTTATGTAGTCTATGATTATAAATAATATTTTCAAAGACAGGATTAATGGCAATGAAAAATACAATAAATAAGAAATAAATATCAAAAAATTATTTTAAAATATTAAGCTAAATACAAACTAAAATAAAAAGTAAGTCTCCAATACATGTACTTTCACAGCCAAGGAGTCAAAAGTAGCTAAAGATCTGAATGTCAGCACTCCTTTTGTGATTATACATACAAATTTACCTGAAATGGTCAGTCTTTTGTCCCAGCATAATTTTTCAGAACACTATCCTTCACCCTCAAAGTTGTTTCAATTTGATCAATAAGTTATACAATAACTTTACTTATCATAAGAGAATTCTGAGGTTCTGACCCTAGGTCATTTTGTGAAATATATGCTGCACTATAAGAGATCTATCACAGAGTTTCAATTTTAGATATGTTCTGTCTAGATAAATATGGAAAATATAGGTATAATGAAAATCTACTAAAATATAGTATTTTAGAGCATCTTGTTGAGCTTAGAGAGTTACCATATAGGATAAATATCAAATGTGGTACACTCTACCTTAAATATTTAAATTCCAACATAGGCACTACATTATGTGTAGTTCTCCAATTACAAGTTGACAGGCCAAGCTTCATTTTTTATGCCACTATTGCATTCAGTTTTCCTTTGCACTTTAGCAGCTGGGGTGCCCCTATCAGATCTGGTCCCAATTTGATAGTTAAGTTGCTCATGGCAAAGATGTAAAGGACTTGCTGTGCTATTTAGTCCAAACCTCAGAAGATTGTTCTAAAAATAATAATATTGCTAAGAACTTTATTCTTTTATGTCTTTAATTTTTAAGAATATTTTATTGATTACGCTATTACAGTTGTCACAATTTTCCCCCCTCCACCCAGTACTCCCCTGTTCCCTCTGGTAATCCCTCCCCACCTACTTCATGTCCATGAGTTCTGCATATAAGTTCTTTGGCTTCTCCATTTCCTATAATGTTCTTAACATCCCCTTGCCTATTTTATACCTATCAAATTATACTTCGTTTTTAAATTCATTTTACAGAAGGCCTGTTTTATTTATAATTAACAAAAGGGAACATTTAAAACATATAGCAAATAAAAATGAATATTTTACAAGCTTGCAGTTTTCTTTTTTATTCTTTTTAAATTTTATTGATTATGCTATTACAGTTGTCCCATTTTCCCCCTTCACTCCCCTCCACCCTTCACACCCTCTCCCACCTACATTCCCCCCTTTAGTTCATGCCCATGTGTCATAAGTTCTTTAGCTTCTACATTTCCCATACTATTCTTGCCCTCCCCCTGTCTATTTTCTACCTACCATCTATGCTACTTATTCTCTGAACCTTTTCTCCCCTTCTCCTCCTCCCACTCCCCTGTTGATAACCCTCCATGTGATCTCCATTTCTGTGGTTCTGTTCCTATTCTAATTGTTCTCATTTTTGTTTTAGGTGTGGTTGTTAATATCTGTGTTTACTGTCATTTTACTGTACATTTTTTATCTTCTTTTTCTTAGATAAATCCCTTTAACATTTCATATAGTAAGGCTTGGTGATGATGAACTCCTTTAACTTGACCTTATCTGAGAAGCACTTTATCTCCCCTTCCTTTCTAAATGACAGCTTTGCTGGATAGAGCAATCTTGGATGCAGGTCCTTGCCTTTCATGACTTGGAATACTTCTTTCCAGCCCCTTCTTGCCTGGAAGGTCTCTTTTGAGAAATCAGCTGACAGTCTGATGGGAATTCCTTGGTAGGTGACTGTCCCCTTATCCCTTGCTGCTTCTAGAATTCTTTCCTTCAGTTTAATCTTGGCTAATGTAATTATGATGTGCCTTGATGTGTTCCTCCTTGGGCCCAACTTCTTTGGGACTCTCTGAGCTTCCTGGACTTTCTGAAAGTCTATTTCCTTTAACAGATTGGGGAAGTTCTCCTTTATTATTTGTTTAAATAAGTTTTCCACTTGTTGCTCGTCCCCTTCCCCTTCTGGTGGCCCTATAATTTGGATGTTGGAATGTTTAAAGATGTCCTGGAGGTTCCAAATCCTCTCATTTTTTTGAATTCTTGTTTCTTCCTTGTTTTCTGTTTGTTTGTTTCTTTCTTTCTTCCTTCTGGTCCACTCCATTGATTTGAGTCTCAGTTTTCCTGCCATCACTATTGGTTCCCTGTACATTTTCCTTTATTTCACTTAGCGTAACCTTCATTTTTTCATCTAATTTGCGAGTAAATTCAATGAATCTTGAATTTAGGATTCAATCATCCTTGAATCAGGATGGTGAGCATCCTGATCACCAGTGCTTTGAACTGTGCATCTGATAGGTTGGCTATCTCTTCATTGCTTAGATATATTGGCTCTGAGTCTGTGATCTGTTTTTTTGTTTGAGCCTTTTTTTTTTGTTTGAGCTTTTTTGTTTGTTTGTTTTGGTAACTTGATGTGTCTATTACGAGTGAGGGGCAGAGCCTTAGGTATTCACCAGGGCGGAGTAACACACATCACTGGGTTGTGACACTGTAAGTGGGGGAGGGGTCCAAAAGGGAACAATGGTGCTTGCTCCTCTCTCGGTAGGATTTCAGTCACTTCCACCACTTCACCCAAGCAAACTGGGCCCTTCTGGTGCTGATTCCCGTGTGGGTGGGCTTGTGTACATTCTAGGACCCTATGGGTCTCTCAAACGAACTCTCCTATGAGGCTGGGAGTCTCTCCCAGCACCTCAACCCCCACAGGTGTTTTCAATGGGTGTTTTGAGGCTTTATTTCCCTGAGCTGGGACCTTGGGTTGCTCTGTCTGTCTCACTCTCCAGTTTCACCCAGTTTATCTGTGCAGGAATGTGGGACCACCTGGTCTGCCAGCCACCTTGGCCACTGAGCCCCTCCATGATCCACTGCCTCACTGAGTCCACCCACTGCCATCCTGCATGCCCAGGGTCTGCCAGCTACTGCCTTTTTTTTTTTTTTTTTTTTTTTTTTTTGCCGCAACCCATCTCAGCCCGGCTGCCCAACTCTGCCCCTCCTACCAGTCTGGATAAACGTGTCTACATTAACTCCTTGGTTGTTGGACTTCCATACAGTTCAATTTTCTGTCAGTACTGGTTGTTTTTTTTGTTTCAAAATTTTTGTTGTCCATCTTCTGGTTGTGCGAGGAGTCATAGTGTATCTACCTATGCCTCCATCTTGTCCAGAAGTCTCCAAATTGTACATTTTAGTCCCTGCATCTTTTCCTCTATTCTTCTCCCTTATAAATGATAACCTTCCAAATAATCTCCATATCTGTGATTCTCTTCCTGTTCTGCTTGTTTGCTTAGTTTATTTTTTAGATTCAATTTTTGATAGTTGTGAATTTGCCATTTTAATGTTCATAGTTTTGATCTTCTTTTTCTTGAATAAGTCCCTATAACATTTCATATAATAATGGCTTGGTGATGATGTACTTCTTTAGCTTTACATTGTCTGGGAAGCACTTTGCCCTTCCATTCTAAATGATAGCTTTGCTGGATAGAGTAATCTAGGTTATAGGTCCTTGCTTTTCATCATTTTGAATACTTCTTGCTGGTCCCTTCTAGCCTGCAAAGTTTCTTTTAAGAAATCAACTGACAGTCTTGTGGGAATTCCTTTGTAGGTAACTAGGTAACTATCTGATTTTCTCTTGCTGCTTTTACGATTCTTTCTTTATCTTTAACCTTTGGCATTTTAATTATAATGTGTCTTGGTGTGATCCTCATTGTGTCCACCTTGTTTGGAATTCCCTGTGCTTCCTGGACTTGTATGCCTATCACCTTCACCAAGTTAGGGAAGTTTTCTTTCATTATTTTTTAAAATAGGTTTTCAATTCCTTGCTCTTTCTTTTCTCCTTCTAGCACCCCTATCATTCAAATGTTGGTACATTTGAAGATATCCCAGAAGCTCCTTAGCCTGTCCTTGATTTTTGCATTCTTTTTTCTTCTTGCTGTTCTGATTGAGTATTTCATCCTTATGCTCCAAGTCATTGATTTGATTCTTGGCTTCATTGATTTCACTGTTGGGTCTCTATAAGTTTTTTTCTATTATTCTTAGTGTAACCCTCATTTCTGCCTGGGTCTTTTATGCTGTTGAAGTACCCAATTAGTTCTTTGAGCATCCTAATAACCAGTGTTTTGAACTCTGCATTTGTTAGATTGCTTGTCTCTTTTTTGTTTAGTTCTTTTTCTGTTTAGTTTTTTTTTTTGTTGTTGTTGTTTAGTTTTGTTCTGTTCTTTCATTTGGGCCATATTTCTTTGTTTCCTCATTTTGGCAGCCTCCCTGTGTTTGTTTCTATGTTTTAGGTAGAGCTGCTATCCTTTCATAGCAGCATGGTCTATTGCTAAAAACACACCAGTAATTTGGGTGGGGTGGAGCCTTAGGTAATCACCTGATCAGGGCAACCCATGTGAACCAGGTGTATCAGGTTGATGGAGTCTCCAATATGCTCTGTGGCTCTGTGTGGAGGAGGGCTCAGAAAGGGGACAATGCCCCTGCCTGGCCTCTTTCTGGCCTCTGGAGTTTAGTCTAGGAGAAAGATTTCCCAACCTGATGCCAGACACTTCAATATGACACTTGCATTTCTGCCCCATTGGCGCCCTTCCACTGGGTGGTCCTGTGTAGAGCTGGGATCCTTCTTAAAGTATCCCTCTCAATTTTTATCCTGTGGGATTGTCTGTTCCACATCTCCACCCTTCCTACCTATCTAAATAGATGTGACTTCTTTAATTCCTTGGTTGTCATACTTCCACACAGATCAATGTAATCTAGTTTGTAATTTTTCTGTGGTTGTGTGAGGAGCCGCTGACCTACACTTTCATCTTTTATTTATTTATTTTTAGAGAGAGAGAAAAGGAGGGAGAGAGAGAGAGAGAAACATCAATGTGTGGTTGGCTGCCATGCATCCTGCCATGCATACCCTACCGGGTGGGGACTGACTGGGAATCAAACTGGCGACCCTTTGCTTCACAGTTCTGCACTCAGTCCACTGAGGCAGGCCATCCAGGGCTCTATCTTGGCCAGAAGTCAGTTGCTAAGAACTTTAATAATGTGTTTCCTATGATAAAATCTGGATACAATCCCAACAGAATATTGATTGTTTAAGCAATAGATAATATGCAATAACAAATTTTATTTGATTTATAGTAAATAATGAATAAGCTAAAGAATGTACAGAGCCAATCCTTAAAAAAAAAAAATAAAATAAAACAGGGGTCTTGAGAACAGGCTGACAGTCACCAGGGGGGAGAGGGGAGGAAATTTCAGGGAAAGGGGGAAGGGTTTAGAGCAACAAGTATAAAAGACACATGGACAAAAACTAGGGGGAGTGGAAATGGGAGGGAGGTGGGGAGGGCTGGGGCAGTGGCCTGGGATGGGAGTAAAAGACCGAAAACTGTACAAGAACAACAATTAAAAAATAAATAAATAAACAATAAAATAAAAAAATAAAACAAATATTGTTTCAAATCAGTAAGAAGTACCTTCTTTATTCCAGTAAAATAACATGAAAAATGTAGAGGACTGAAGTATTATTCATCTCAGTTTTTCTACTTTGAAACTTGTGTCTACAACAATAAAAATCCATTTGAGAATATAATTGAAAAACACAGGTGCAGATATATTCTTTTTTTAGTTTTCAACTTCTAATGAAAGTCACTCATTTCAAATTCTGTCTTTAGAATTATTTTAAGCTTATTGCTAATAAAAACAAATATTGACAGAACAAATTATTCATAGATGATTGGGATGTATTATTTAAAAGCCTTAAAATACCTATCTTATTTATTTTAAGGTATTTCATTAAAATATCAGTGTAAATATTCATACTGTTAAATGCATGTATTTTTAGTAGATTTGGCTACCATCATGGAAAGATATTGAAACAAAGAGAAGCCATGTAAACTTCAAGTGAATGAACACAGAGCCCTTAATAGAATACGGTGATGGTGTACATTGGGTCCTTATTTCCAAATGTGTATAATTCAAAACTTAATGGTGCCATCTTAAAGGGTAGAGGGTAGGGTATCTCTAGAGTAGCTCGGAGCTTGGTTGGAACTGGCTAGATCAGACCAAGAGGTTCCATAACTGTAGTAAGCCATGCTGGCTGGTTGTCTATTTACACAAGTCCATGAGGTAAACCCAATTACATGGCACAAGAAGTATCTGGGCCAGCGAGGCAAGCCTGTGAGTGGTCTGCAATGGAAAACCTAGGAGCAGAGAATGTGTATTCTTTCCCTCATTTTTTAACTTATTAACAAATAATATTGAGTATGCTCAATGTGTCAGGCAACTGTGGATTTAACAGTGAATAAATCAAACACAATTCCTGCCCTTATGCAACTTATAGTCCAAGAGAGGAGACAAGCACTAATTGAACAATTCCATCAATGTATGTATAAACATGAAATGAGGTAGGAGCTCTGAAAGGAACAAGTCATAGTTAAATGAAATCTATGATAAAAATCCCTTGCCTAGCCAATGGGGCAGCATGTAAAATATATGAGCCTGATCAAGCAGACCTGGAGGATCACGGAGAGATAACTAAGCACATAGTTGAAGACAAGGAGGTTTTGTTAAAAATCACATTTCAGCTAAAGGGAACTGCATGTGCAAAGGTCCTATGGCAGCTCTCATGCAATCACAGAACAAACATGTGTCTGGAGTTCAGAAAGTGAGGGGAAGTACTGCCAGCCTGGAAAGAGAAGCCGGTGTCAGGAGATGGAAAGAACGCAGTCTTTCCCAGAACCCAGGAAAGGACTCAACATGTAACAGCTATTACTGGTGCCAAGACACGGGAAGATGTTTTCCTGGGAGGTACAGGCAATGCCAGTTCACAGACAATTATTTCTGTGAAGAAATAAGCAAATTATAACTAATGTCATTGCTCCGTATCTACTTTTGAAATTACAAAGGTCACTACAGCCATGTAGTAGAGAAATAGCATAGTTACTCTCTACTTTAAATCAGATATGTGAGTCTGATTTGCATCTCTGCCACTTCCCTGATGTATAACCTTAATTACCTCACCTAATTTATGCTTCGGTTTTCTTAAATTTCAAATGGAGAAATATTACCCACCTCGTAGAATTTACACACCTATATATGTAAAATGCTCGTAAGAGTGCTGAACCCTTAATCATTAGCATGAAATAAACATTAGTCTTTGTTGCACTAGGCTCAGGTATGCAGCTGCTATCACAGTGAGCTGCAAACGGCTCAGGGCTGCGCTTCTCCAGAAAAGCTGCCTTCAGGGGACAGGAGTCATCGCATCCACAAACCCTGTATCCTGCAGCCAATTTTGACCAAGAGGGTAAAAAGCCTGAACCCCACACACAAAGTGTGACAACTCTGTGGTGCCAATCACACATCAGCTCCCTGCAGGATCAGGATGAGGCCACATTATTACCTGGCTTTCCCCCCTACCCTATTCTGCTTCCCTCACCTGCTTTCAGGTTTTTTCTGAGAGTACTCTCAATAAATCACATTGCTCAGGTTCAGCTTCTTGGGAACCCAACTGAAGACAGTTATTATAATAATTATTATATTGACCTACTCTTTCTTTGAGATTTCACATTCTTTTTTTGCTACACTAGAGCTCAGTTCAGTTGACTTCCAAAAATAGGTCTTTGCCATCTAATTGTTCTATACTCAGCGCTCAATTAGCACATTTTACAAATTTAAATAGGTTGTATATTTAATGGTTTACAGGAGGCCCACCAGGCTATGAACTTCATAAAAGCAAATGTGTTTTGTTCAGCTTTTTCCCCACAGGAACAACACAGGGTCTCCCACAGAATAAGGACTCAGCAATTCAACTCAACCCACATAAAGTGTGGGGCTGCATTGTGTGCAGATTATGACATTACTGTCAAAAGCAAATCTCCCACGGAAAGGAATGATCTGAGAGCACTTTCACTTTGAACAGTAACTGAGCCCAACCCAAATTACACTTTTCCTGTTCCAAGCTGCTGGATCATCTGCTCACTGACACATGGAGTTTATGAATGCTGGCTTTCAGTTGTTTCTCCCTCATTCCTATGCATCATTACAACAGCCTTTAAAATCCTTGATGCCATTGCATATTGGGTTATGAATCAGGCAAGAAACTGACCATTAAAAACCCTTTTGGCATGAAGAAAATGACTCTCAGCATGAAAAACTCTCCACAGATGGGCATTGTGTCCTTGAAATGCAGCCTGAAACACTGTTATCTACAATGCACTCACATTCAACTCACTAGTACATTTGACACTGCTCCCTGACAGAGGCAAAAATATTCAGAGGGTAATTTTGAAATGGATAACTGACACCTCATTCTTTCCCAATGTGGGCCCAACAAAGATTATCGGGGAATTTTAAATAAGAAGATATTTGCAAATGAAGCAGTTCGCTGATGGAGTCTTATATCTGATAAAATGATTGGAAGAGAAGCCTAACCTCAGAAGATTCAGCAGTCAGCTCCTAGATGATTGGGAATGGACTGCATATGTATGGCCTCATTAACACACAGCATTTCCCCAGTTGCAAACACAAGATGTGAATCTGTAACACTCCCCACTATATCCACATGTGTGTGCAAATGGGATATCTGAGGTAATTAAAGAGGGACTTCTGATTCCTTCACAGTCATAATCAACACATTTATATTCATGCTTCTTTTTATTCATCTCAAGCACTAGTGACCAAGAAGCACTAGGCAGAACTTCTAACATACTAAGTCTTGTTTTTCTGTGTAAAATGGGGATGAACTAATTTATTCACCAAGTCTAAATATCCTGCAGATGGACCAACAATAAATGAAGAGAAAAAATATATACAAAGTTGATCGTTTTTCTTTTTTAACATCAAGACTCAGATAAAAATGAGACTTACCACCAAAATCAAAGAGATCGGGATGTCAAGAATGTATGTTGAAAGTAGATTTGACCAAATAATTCAAATTGGAATGTCTGCTCCATAAAATAAGAATTAAAAAAACACAAACATGGTATTTTCCCCTCTCTGAGCAATAGGAAAAAACCAAGGCACATATGATGGTGTCATTTGCTTTCTTTTTCTAATTTTTTTATTTAACTCCTTGTCTCCCCATTCACAATACAGACCAGGTAAAGGGTCTGGGCTGAGGTGTGTATGGGGTAGGTTTACTCTGCCTCCTTTTTCTGGTGTCATTTTCAACAATAAAGGAATAGTGGCTCATTTACAGACAAAGATATTCTTAAATTTGCTATTTACACATATGCATATATTGACAGAATCTAGAATATATAGAAATTTGTCTCTGAGACAGGAGTTTACAAATTTCAGTGAATAATTTTAAGCACAGTGTGAAAAATAATCCATTTTTTCCCTGATAAAAATGTCTTAATGACACAGTAAAAAGCACTTTTTTTCTCCTAATTAAGGGCCACATGCTGTGTTTGCAGCGATCACAGGGTCTCATTAGAGCCCAGTGAAGTCTGGGTATCCGTCACATTAAGTGGGGACTATACACACAGTCCCATATGTTCCATATATTCGTGTCTTTTACAAGTCATTGCAATTCAGTTCTTCCACTGCAACCTGAGTTGCAGAAACCAGTGTTAGCACTTGAAATGTGAAATCATTTTGTTCCTCAGAGGTATGGGAGATGAGGACAGGGTAAGATGTGTTAGATAGTGGGAAGCTCAAGACAGTAAGACATGTCTACTTTTTGAAAGGTGGTTTAATACCTTTTCTATAAAAATTTTACCATGAGAAGTGTAATTTTAAGGCATTTGCAAATAATATATGCAGGATTTCTAACATCCTTCCTCCATGAGTAGTCTTCCTGTTCAAGAAAGGAGAAGATTGAAAAAAAGTGTTTTAAAATCATGTATTTATGACTTACTCTGTGCTGGGCATGGACTGTTTTACCTTGTGGATTTTATATCATGGTTAGACCAGCAAATGGGGAATGGAAGATACTGCCTGTGAATGGAAGCCAACAAGCATCAGATAATTCTGCCGGTAAACTTAGAGCGCCAGTGCTTCCCACCACCTGGTATTGGCACTTTTGTGCAACTGCCCCATTCCCCTTGAGTGCAGGTGGGACCTCTGAATTGCTTCTAATCTATAGAATATGCAAAGGTATTAGCATGATTCTCCTGTGATTAGGTTATATTTTATAAGGCTCCATCTTAGCAGACCGGAGGGAGAGACCCTCCTTGCTGGCTTGATGGGGTAAACAACTATATGGGAGAAGTCCGAGGGACGAGAAACTATAGGAGTCTCTAGGACCTGAACCAACTCCAGTTGATGATGGCAAAATACCACCCTCCTTCATGTATAGTTACTAGGAACCACCCAACACGCCTTTTAGTAATTTAAAAGAAACAGCTTAGGACTTAACAAAACGTCTTGCTGTATAGCTAAATTATTCTTGGCCCTTTTCAAAAACTAAAGTCAGAAATCGTAGAATTTTTAGAGTTGAAGAATTCCAGAGGTTGCAGACACATGTTCACAGGACTAGACAAGAGATATTAATGAGCAAGGCAGGTCAGCTGTAGGAAAACAGTAGTGCAGGGGCTGCAGAAAAGGTGACTGTCCTGAGCCTCAGACTTAGGAAACTGATAAGGAGCAGCTGGGCTGTGGCAATACAGGGAGCACACCCCCTGCCGTGTACATGGCTTAGCAGCTCCTTGTCTACAAATAATCATTGGCTCCAGAGTTACTAGATCTTGTCATCTTTATTTAAAAAAAAAACCCAAATACATGAATTATTATTAAGGCAAAAGAACATCTGATTACTAAACATTAAAAAGCTGATTATTACAAGTTTTTAAGGACTGCCTTGAAAATGAGATGCTGGTCAAGTAAGACATTCACTCTGATTTGACCCAAGCCCTCATTTTAGAGCTGAGGAAATAAGGATCCAAAATGGGTAAATTATTTGTACAAGGCCCTACTGTCAGGAAATCGAAGACTTGGTAAGTATAACCCCAGCTCATGCACCTGGAAACTACAGTATGAAATTAGAAATTAAGGATTTACATGCAATTTTTTAGTATAAATTATTAATTTTGTTAACTGGCTATAACAAAACACAAATAGTTTTACAGTAGAAACGGCATGCCTATGAGGTTAAAGGACTCATTTTTTAAATTCAGACATTCAAAAGACAAAAGCAAAATAAATGCAAAATTCATTCAGTCTAAGCATGACAAATCACTATTTACTAGTCATGTACAACCCTCCATAGTATTAAATATTCATGACTTCCGAAGAAGGCTGTCAGCTTTCTCCTTTGCCTGAATCACATTGCCTTCCATGAACTGGGTGATGTCAAATGATAGCTGAGTTTCTTGGGATACTGCCAATTAAGAGAGTCACAGTAAAGGTATTCCTCCCTAGGATTCACAAGGAGTAATGGGGCAAAAGAAACCCAGCATTACATCTGTAAGTGCAGAATCACTCAACCCTTCACTGTGCTCCAGCTTTGATTTATGAGTTGGTGGCATATGGCTCAGCCTTCAGAAGGTCTGATCATTTCAATGATAATTGCCTAGGTGTGAAAGTGTGAATGATCGATAACAACATTATTGTGTACTGGGTGGTCAATAGGCGTACACATTCATATGAATTACAACTCAGGCATATATGGGCTGGCACTTACACTCAGAGTGCCTAATAATGTAGAAGAATAAAAAAATAGTGAGTTAGTAGCCAATTTTCCTTTTCAGGAAAATTCAGTGGATTATTAGATATGTATTATATAGCTATGTTTATTTAGTATAATATTAAGAAGTTTAATGATTTAGATCCAGCATTATTTATAAAAATTGAGGGAGTTGTAATATAGTCAGTCTAAAATAGTGACTAAAAAAGCATTTAGAGGCTTTGGGGTACATTACAGATTTTTTTCACTCATCACATTTACTCTGGTAAAACCTTTTGGTAGGGATGAGTCACTAAGTATCTCTAGTAAAAAAGTGGAGGCACTGGGAAAGCAACCAAACATACCTTAATTTCTTCATTGTATGAACACCTCTCATTCATTAACAAAAGATCGGGGGTTACTGACCTGACCTTTGAAGGACATTTCATTCTAATTTCTACTCCTAGTAGGTCAGTCCTCCCTCCCAGCAGCCTCTCCAAAAATATTTAAAAATTAATTACTTTTCTTTAGGTATTAAAAAATGTTTATTAAAGTAATGCCTGCACAAATTTTAAAACAAAAACTAGTAGAAAAGGCCTTATTTTGAAAGGCAATGAATAATTGTCATACTTTTTCTATCCCCTATTCCTGCTGGTAAAGGGGAAACTGTTTTAATTATGCTAATTGTTTTTTGTTTCTATTATAATGTTATTATCTCCCAATCTTAGAAGAAAAATTATACAATTACTTCCAGATATATTAACTTTCACATGTCATTTATTGATTTTTGCTCTAATAAATGAGGATAAAACTGTCTCCCTAGCAGGATTCCTCCGGTTCACCATTGGGTGGAGGGGGTCAGTCCTCATCCTATTTCTCCTTGTGGGATAACCTTTCAAAAGTAGAAGAAAAAGGTTCAACTAGTAACATTCTTTTCTTCACAGAATATCTTTTGTCTCATTGTCAAGGACTCTGCTAGTCTAAGTATCAGCAAATTGGGATTCTACAGAAGTATTAGAGGGTTGAAACCAAAAAATTTGATTGAAGGTATTGGCTGGCAAGTCAATTGCAACTATTATCTTCTCCATCCTTCTGTTTCTCCTAGTTTGAACCCCAAGCAAACCATTCTAAAAAATGTCTTAAAGATTCCTTTATCAAACATTAATGATGTATTTTAGTAGACTTTCATGGGCTCTCTTCTTGACTTCTTTCACATTGAGTTTCAGCTTCACTCTCATCTCTGTCAGTGGTTTAGGTTACACTTCCATTCAAATACAGGACCAACTTGCTTCTGTCTCATTTTTTAGCCATTTTGTTATCATCAATGGAATTGTTCTGTATTTCTGCTATATTCTTACTTCATTTCTATTCACATTTAGACATGATGTAGTGGAAAGCACTGACTTTCAGAAATAAACAACCTGACTTTCCAGTTCTTAATTTGAATACATAGCCTGGGAACCATCTAGAAAAAGAGGTGGTTAAATAAACCCTAAGCCCTGAGCATCTGCCCTGTTTGATATGGTTGTGATGGTTAGTGTCTCAGCTCTCAGGGATGACATTAGTCCATATGCACATTTTGGCCACACTTTTGTTCAGTTGATCTATGAGTCATTAATGACTACACAGAGCTCAGTGGAATTCACTGTTAAAATAAAGGAAGTGATATTTTTATAAAAGCAATATGTTAGTTTTAAATCATAAAGACAAAGAAGGCCAATGTCTTGAGGAAAAGTCACTCCAGCCATTTACTCTCTAAATAAATGTCTAATTATATATATAATCTCATTTTCCAGTTTATAGATGTATTTATAATTCACTTGTGATTGAAATTTTAGTAAAGACAAGAACTTGATTTGACAGAGCAAAATATAAAATATAATCTTAGAAATAAATAATCATTGAACTCTGCCAACCACAATTCTAGTTTCTAAACTCCAATCAGTTTCTAACTCTTCAGCAAACAAATGAGCATGTACTCTGTGCAGATCTCTGTGAGCTACCTGGCACAGCACAATGTGTCAAAAATTATCCCCTCCTTAAAAATTTAAATTCAGTTGTATGACAAGCACAAAATGCTAACACCATTGTAAACACACATGGTGAATCCCTATGTCAACAGCATTGCTCGAGCTGCCACTGTGGTGGTTGCACAGAAAAGCACTGGAAAGGACATGGGATGTAAATGTTGTTGATCTTTTAAAAAAATCAAGAGCTAAAATATATGCATACATATACAATAATATATACATTGTAGACATGTGTAATACATATGCATATATGTGTTAATGGGCATATGTATATACAATGAGTAAAGTGAAAAGAAATGAGGATTTATTCTTATCATTAGATTAAAAGAGTTAATATACATAATGTGCTGAGAACAATGCCTTGCATATAGTAAGGGCCATATAAGGGTGAGCAACTAGGTTATAGGAACACTCTGATGTTGAGAAAGGCCAACACACCAGTGAGAGTAACAACTGGTTACTGAGAGGCTTCACACCCCCAAGCCCTGATCCCCTTTCCCCTCTCTCTGGCACTTTTGCCTAGCGGACCTGACTAGATAGGTGCCCTCCTCCAGAACACAGGACAGACATACAACCCAGGTAGGCCAATCAAAGCGCCTCACCTGCTTTGCTCTTTTAGGTTGGTCCCTCAAGTAGCCAGTAATTGCCTTATCAGATCTCCTTCCTGAATTATTCTCAAACTTGTCACTGCCCCATTTCTGCCAACAGTGGAACAATACTAATTTTTTCATGCAAAAAGTAAAAAGATTGTCTATGGGGAGAGATGTCATTACTAACAGGAAATAAACTCATTGAACAAAGTACATGAGCACCAGAAAACGGAATAACTAGGGATGTGTAAGACTTTAAAATGTTTTAACCTCCAGAAATAATTATAGTCATGCTTTAGCATAAAATCTATGGAAGAATTTTGATATTTAGACAAATATTTACATTTCCTGTGGAAATTTTCTTGTATTAGAATAGTGTACAGTTTCTGACTTGGGTCTTTTAAAAGTTATCCACAGACAGGATTTCACTCTCATTCCATGAAAAGCTAGCACTAGCTCAATTTAAATGTCTATATTCTTTGCAATCTCTCCCTAACAAATTCCTTTATAGTATGTCTCTTGGAAAGTGAAATATTTATTGGAAAATAAAACCCTCTTATTCTACCTTTTCTTTAAAATCATCAACATAGAGAGTTACTAATCTTGGTTTTTTATTAAAAAAAACTTTTTGAATGGAAATGATGCATTTACAACCTTGAGTCTGATAACAAGGCAAAAGAATTAGTCTTCCTTAATTCATAGAAAAGATAGGCAGAGAAATATTTTTATGCTGTACAGAACAAACAACTTCAAAATAATGCCTTCCATGAGACAAATCTCAAAGCCTTTCAACAGCAATTAAGCAAAGTACACCTGAAGACGCTCTGCTACAAAAATGCTGAATTAAAGCCCATGCCGTATCCTCCCACCACATCACCACAGATGAAGGCTGCTCCTGCTTCTTTTTAATGAAGTACCTCTATTAGGAAGCTTCTACCCAAAAGTAATGGTCGCTTTCCTAACTGCAGATGTTCAGCAGTAGGAATTATCTGATTCAGAGGGGAAGCAGTTCACCAGATTTCAGAGGTAGATGAATATTGCAATGAAAACCTGCCAGTCCTGCAGTCACAGTTTCAATGTAGCCCTGACCCACAGGCAGGAAATCCACCTGCAGCGCCTTGGCTCCCCTCCGGCCTCTTTCTCAGCCTTGGTCTGCTTTCGCATTACTATCTCCACTGCCACTTCCATCAGCTAGTTAGTTTCTGGGGGCAGCAGTAACTTAACACTGTCGGCCCTTCCATGCATGGTTTTCTTTCAATTGCTTATGGCATTTTGGAAGATTTTATACTGGTATTGTATAGTGCTTACTGTATAGATTTTATTAAACAATTTTTATTAGCAATTCATTTGGTAAGCCTACTTATTAGTTTTTGCAACCATGTAAATAACGTACGCAGAAGAGAGTTAGGGTAATAAGGACAAAGAAAGACAAAAGCACTGAAAGAATAAAAATTAGATGCAGGTTTACACCCTTGCATTAAGAGACAGTTGACAAGACCAGAATAGACCGTCAGTAAATTGGAACACTGTAGTGGGACCTTGTTGTTGTAGGTACTGCTGTGAAAGAATTTTGAAGAGGTTGATTCAGAAACGGGAATATAAAAAGTGATCTGCATAAATCAGCAGTGATCCGTGGCCAGTTCAGCAACCAAGAAAAAGCTAGAAGAGCCAAGTCCTACTTTTCAGACTTTACAGGTGCTCTCAGTCCTCCCAAGGTAAAACACTGGGCCAGAAGCCCCAGAGAAAAACAGTAACCCTGAGGTTTATAATGTTTTAATTACTCATCAAAACACAAGCTGGTGAGTTTGTACTCAGTGCCTTTCAGTTTGTGAAAATCTGGGCAGCCAGACTGAAGCTTTATCAGTAAATCTGAAATATGGTGCTTTTCTAAATTTCCAAAAGTCACTAACCCTCTGTTTCTCCATCTGCACATCAGGGAAATCACAGCAGACGCCAACGTAATGCATGGGGATATAATGAGTTTTTAATGAGACAACATTTATATAGTGCTTTGAGCATCTAGTGAAACTCTGCTATATAAATACTAACTATTCTCAGGGTAATATTAGCACAGTCTATTGAATAAAATGAAGGCTCTTATTAAAAATAGCTAACAAGAAAAACGACCTTTCAGCAAAAGAAAAAAAGGCAAACAAGAAATACACCCTTGAAAACGTTAATCCGTCCTCTTTCTCACATTTCTGTTTTAGTGTGAATGAAGAATGGGGAGTAGGCAGGAACAGATGCAAATCAGAGAAGACTCACTCAACCAAGGATCACATTTACATCTGTATGTTGGTTTTGAATGTGACCTCTCAACAAGGGAATGCTTGAGGCTTCTTATTTAGATTTAAAATACAAATATGTTTGGCAACGTGATGGGAGAAATACCTAATGCTGTACCTCTTACACTTTTGAAATAAATCATCTTTTCTCTAGGAGCATGCTCTTTGTTAAAGGCAAAATTGGCAAGTGGGATGTGGGTGAGGAGAAAGGGAGACAGGCAGTGTGCCTCAGATAGTAAAGTAATAGCCAGTGGCTATCGCAGTCACTAACATCCACTCTACACTTTAAAATTAACCAATACACCAATTCCATTTATTCCACAAAACAGTCGTAGAAGTCAGTGTTACTGTGTTATCCCCTGTATCTGTTGGCTAGGGACGCCATAACTAAGCACCACAGACTGGACGGATTAAACAACAGAAATGCACTTCCTCACAGTTCAGGAGGCTAGAAGTCAGTTATCAAGGTGTCAGCAGACTTATTTCCTCTGAGGCCTTTTTCCTTGGCTTAGAGTTAGTTCCCTTCTCCCTCTGTCTTCACATGGCCTTTGCTTTGTGTGTCCCTATGTCCTGATCTCTTTTTATAATGACACCAGTCACAATGGGTTATAACCCTCATTTAAACTGAATTATCTCTTTAAAGGCCCTATTTCCAAATATAGCCTACCTTCTGAAACCCTACAGGTAAGGATCTCAACATATGAAGATGAGATAGTGGGTACAATTCAGCCCATATCATCCCCACTTTATGATGGAGAAAACGAAGGTAAAGGAGGTTAAGTGACATTTTTTAAGGGCCAGAGACCTCTAACTTAAATATCCGCTAGCTTGAATTCAAGCCTTGATTTCTGACTCCTGAGCCCTTACTCTTGTGGGATGGACAGGCTGGAAGAGTCAGAGTGTGGGAGAGTAGCACAAGCCAGAAATGGGCTCGAGTATCTTGGGGCGACAAACTACTTCACCCGAAGCCTTTCATAAAAAGAAATGGACCGTTTTAAGAAAAAAATTATTAGTTACATATTATTTCTTGATGTTCACATATATGCCTAAACAACCAAAAGGAGTCAAAGGAAGCTTCATAATTCATAGAAATGAACAGTAATTACCCCTATTATTAGATGTTTGTTAATGTTACCCATTGATTACAACTTATCTCTAGTTTTTGTGGTTAGTCACAGGCTTATAAGAATAACTTGAGGGAGTAGTGGGTGGGGTCGGAATAGATTAATTAGAGATGGTTTTAATTAGGGTAGGTTTTTATTATTCTTACTTTGTCATAAGACACCTAAAATTGAGTTACTTCTTACAATATTTTTCCAGCTCCATGCCCCTTTGTATTAGGGCCCAGCCTAATGTCCCCAGTTCCCTCATATCCCCATGTGGTATTAGATTTTACCCCAGGAAGATGAGTAGATATTTCCATCTGTTTTTCCCACCACCCCCAACACAATGCTTATGAAGGTACCTCTTGGGAGGATCCAAACATCTGGATAGAGCTGATCAGCCAGATGTCTCAGAAAATGCAGCAGAGACGTCTAAAAAGACTGCTCTGAGACATGGAGCCCAGGTGGCAGTTTCAACAGCAGTTAGTCGGCTCTCATTTTCCTAAAATTCATTCTTTATTCCCTTTACAAAATGATCTTCCATTCCTCTTTTTAAAAAAATGTTCCCTACCTGTAGGGTTTTACATTTAGTCTATATCATTTTTATTCATTTTATCTTAGAAAATCCTAGGAAGAAAGGAACATACTCACCCTCTTGGCCAGAAAGAAAAGGCAGGCATCATCAGACCAGACTTCATTCATAATTGAATGACTTAAAAGTCAGTGAGCCTTACTTTTTCATCTGTAACTTGCAAATGGGTCAGCTTCCTGGGAGTGCAACCCACTCTGTGAAGGGCCCCATGGTTGGTGTGATGCTTTGGTATCACAGTCTTGAAATTGTTGTTCATTTATGAAAAAGGAGCTCACATTCTCATTTTGCTGGTCTTGCATACTTGCTCTATCTATCTCACAGAGCCTGAAAACCTGCTCTGTAAACAACAAACTATTCTGAATATAGAGGCTAAGTCAAAGTGCATTTTGAAGTATGAGAATGGAATAATGAAGAATTACCTCTAAATTAGACTGGCTATGAAGAGAATGCCCAGGGCAGGGTAAGGAGACTTGTCGTCTAACCCTGGCCCCTCGCTGTTTAGGTGGCTTCGGTAAAGCATATCAACTTTCATACCCCAGTTACCTTATATCAATAGTGTTGATTTGTGGTTCTCTTCTTTGGTGCACATTAGTGCCATCAGGGAGATTCTTTAAAATATCAGTTCTTGGGTCCTACACCCCAGAAATTCTGATCTAATTGTTCTGGGATAGAGTACAGGGGGATGTCAGATGTTAGCACTAAGTCCCTAGATGGATAAGAATGGGGAGTAACTAGAAATCAACTATAAATCTGTATGACTACTTTGGAAATGAGCAGTTGTTTGCACTAAACTGAACACACAGATATCCCATGGTTTAGCAATTCCATTCCTGGATATAAATGCAATAAAATGATTATAAGTATTCACCAAAATAATCATAAAGTAATATTTATGCCAGCACTATTTGCAATAGCCAAAAGTTGTAATCAACCCAAATTTCCACCAATAGTAAAACAGGTAAATAAATGATGCCATATTCATAAATGGAGTATTAGACAACAATGAAAATGAATGTAGTACTGCTTCTCACAGACTCTCACAAACACAATATTGAGAGAGAAAAAAGAAAAATACAGAGAGTATAATACATTATTTCATAAAAGTAAATTTAAAAAATAAGAAAACCAATTTAAAAGTATTCAAAGTCAGGACAATGGGTACTTCTATAAGGAGGTAATAGCTAGGAAGAACACAGGGGCTTCTGCTAGCTATGATTGTTCTGTTTCTCAATCTGGTAGTGGTTACATTAATATACTGTATTCACCTTGCGAAAGTTAATTGAGCTAAACACTCATGGTTTGTACATGTTATATTCAATAACTCAATATGAAAAGTGCCAACATAATTTTAATGTGCAGCCAAAGTTGTAAATCACAGAACAAATCATCTATGGTGTCCCTTACAATGCTAAACATTTTCTTAGACTTTTCTCAGACCTTTGACCCTAATAAGATTGAAAATGTTTTTCAGGCTTTATTGATACCTCTTTTCCCTCTGTTCTCACACATTCACCTCCAACATGCAAAGGTCCCTCTATTTCCTTTTACCACAAGTTGTTTAATCTGGTGGTCAAAGGCTCACAGATTTAATCATGCACACACTATTTAGTCATGAAAACAAATATTTCTCTAAATGTTTTCTCTTCTCATGTATTCATTATACACTTTATGGATAATCAATGAAGAGAAAAAAGGAGGTCTTAGGTACAATAATAACCTGGTGCACTGAGCTTTTATGCAAGCACACCATATTAAAGAGAGCAGAGTGAACGTACTCCTTCCAGTCATGCTGGAGATTACCTGTCTCCTCTGCATCTCATGACAGCAGCTAATAAACAGCATATTTACTCTCTGATGGAAAAACACATGTTGGAGAAACCTATTCTCAAAACCAGAAGAAACACACAATAGTGCCCAGGGCTAAGCCTATCAACAAAGACCAACAGTGCTCCTTCCATGTTCTGTGCTTTTAGCATCCCAGTACAAATGGGCAAGACAGGTAACAAGTGTGCATTGCTGGCATCATACCCCTTCAGCCCTTTGCACCTTAGAAAATAGAGTGCAGGAGATGTTCATGAATGAGATAACAAACACAAAGCCCCTGATCGTCAGATGTTGGGCAATCAGAACTGGAGAGTAATACACTGAACTACCTCTCATACCCTCAAGGAGAACCAGTTATATAGCCTCACTAATATCCAAGGACCCAGGGACAATTTGGAGCAAAAACATTCGTGACCACAGTGAAAGTTTTATGTATTTTCTTCAAAATAAAGAATGTTAATAGAAGTACATCTACTGTGGCACACTGGTAGCAGATGTAAGGTAATTTTGTTGTAGATTCAAAGGCATATAAATAAGAAATGAGGCTTACAGATGATAACATTTATACATTACTTTATTCAGTAGTAGAGTAAATTTATGTTTAAAGAAAAGGGAATTGCCTCAAAAGCAAATGTGTTTAGATTACCATATTCTCATTTAAGAAGAAAGGAAAACAATTTTATATACCTAATTTTTTAAAATTTATAATAATGAACTTAACATTACAGTTGAACAAATGTGAGTATTGAACTTAATAATTTGCGGTGGAGATTGGTATTGCTGAAAATCAATTTCACTGATTTAAAATTAATAATATCAGTGGATTGTATTATTTTCCTTTGAGAATTAACTATTCACTAAATACTTACTACAATTTATAACAGCCTGATCTTGATGTTAAAGGAGATGGGAAGAAGTCTAAGCAAGGTCCCTACCTTCAGAAACAACATAAACTCCAATGGATAAAATAACAAAGTAATGATATAATACATGCAGTGAATTCTCTAAAACACAGGTGGCACACACAAGGCCCACAGGCCAAATCCGGCCCTCCACCTTGTTTTGTCCAACCTGGCACCTTGTTTCTACCTGGCAGTAGCACCGATCCCTCACTTAACTCTTAAGGAGTAGTTACATTTATACAGACCTAAAATTATATTCGGCCCTTTGAAGGCAACCACTAGGCTGATGTGGCACTCAGTGAAAATGAGTTTGACACCCCTGTTCTAAAAGTTCACACTTAGAGTGACTCTAAATATACACAATTAGGGACAGACTCAATTTATCAACTCAGCTTTAAAGGGTGGTCATTTCATGTAATTGGAGGGTCTTCCAGAAAGAGGAAGCATGAACGAAGCCATAAAACAATGTTCTTCAAAATGTGGTCCATTAACAATCTACATCACAATCCCCCTAAGAAAATGATACTGTTAGCCACACCCCTACGTCAATGTTCAGACTCAGTACATCTGTTCTAAGGCCCAAGAGCATACATTTTTAAGGCCTGTCACACAATCTCTGATATAAACAATAGAATGCAAATAATACATTCTGATTAAAAACTAATCAAAAACAACAAAAAAAAAAGGAGGCCTGGAAGTAGTAGATTGGAAATAGAGAGTGTATCTCCTCCTTGAATACCAGAATAAAGAGAGTGGACTTTTTTGAAAACAAGAAAAACATCTTGAGGTATTTGTAGCAGAAAAGTAACAAGATCCAAGTAGTGTTCATTGATTCAGCAATGGTGTGAAGGACAGAGGGAGCAGGCGGAGCAAGAGAGGCAGGGTGGAAAGTGAGGTGGCTACTCCAATTATCCTGACCAAGGGAAAAAATTTAGATACAGATAGAAGATGAAGGAAGGAACAGAAATAAATAGATTTGAGAAAATAAAAAGCAAACTGTGATCTTCACAACAGAAAATAGAAAATTCTCAGGCTACTGCATCACCATGTTCAGAACAAGACATAGGCCAGGCCACTCTGACCGTGGAATAGCTGTTTCCCCTCACCTCGTTCTGAGTGATTGCTGTTTCTTTACCACAGATAACTCTGGCATTATTTAATTGCCTCTCCCCTTTAGATTAACATGATTAAGAATTGGAATCACTGAATTCCCCTGCATCCTTTTTTAAATGACATGTAACCATTATTTAACTTTAAGGCACACATGTTATTTGATACATTTATATATTATAATATGATTACCACCAGGGTATTAGTCAACATCTCTATTGTGACACATAATTATCATTTCTTTTTGTGGTGAAACCAATATCTAGTCTTTTAGCAACTTTGAAGTTTATAATACAATGTTGTTGACCATAATCAGTATTCTGTGCATTAGATCCCCCGAATGTATTCATCTTCTAGTTGCATTTGTAACCATAAAAATCTCCCCATTTTCCCTACCCTCCTGCCCCTAATAACCACCATTCTCCTGTTTCTATGAGCTTAGCTTTTTTAGATTCTACGCATAAGTGATATTACACAGTATTTCTGTATTTCTTTAATTCATCTCACTCAGCACATTGCCTTCCTTTTGATAGCATTCAATGGAGAACAGGCCTCTACTTCTCTAACTCCCCCTCAGAGTTATCCCAAATAAGCCCAAATCCAATAAAAAGCCCTCTCAAGTCCCCTAACTGAAATGCTTCTGAGGTTTTCCTAGGGTGTATTCTCCCTTGCTACAGCAAACTAAATAAACCTAACTTTGAGCATTGGAGTACTCAATATTTTGAAGTATAGGGTATCAAACAGGTCAAATCAATATCACTAAATGACTGGCTGAGTTATGGGAGGAGATTAAAAATTTACTTTACATTCTGAAGACCTACTAAGCATAACAATCCCACAGGGGTAGGGGGAGGAATGTGAGAAGCATATGCTGATTTTAGACTTGCTGAACTGGGATAATATGACACTCAAGACAAAATTTGGGGCAGACAACATGTTTGTGGGCCTCCAGCAGAGGAGGAGACATCAAAGAGAAGTAGAGATAGAGCAGCATTGTGCTCAGGTGTCACCTTTAACTGGGTGTAATACTGTCCTCCTTGTCCAGCCCTGAATTCCAAACAGGGCAGGACAAGGAGGACAGTATGTCATCCTCAACAATTTCTGATCAAACAATTTCTTTACACAGCACCACTGGAAAGATCAGCAAGCCATTATCTAGAATATTCAACCTTAAAAAAAAGAGAAAGTATTGTTATTTGAAACAACATGGATGAATCTGAAGGACTTTGTGCTAAGTGAAATAAGCCAGACATAGAAAGACAAATTCTTCCTGATCTCACTTATATGTGGAATCTAAAATAAGTCAAATTCATAGTGACAGGGAATAAAATGCTAGGTATTAGGAGGTAGGGAAGAGAGATTTTGGCCAAGGGATACAAAGTTTCAGTTACAAGAAAAATTAATTTCTGGAGACCTAATATACAGCATGGTACTACAGTTAATAATAACTATTATATTTTTGAAATATGCTAAGAGAGTAGATATTCTGTTCTCAGCACAAAAAAGTAGTAACTATGTGAGGTGATAGTATGTTAATTAGCTTAACTGTAGTAATCATTTCTATATACATAATATATGTAAATACCTTGTTGTAAAACTTAAGTATATACAATTTTATTCATACTTCAATAAAGCTTAGGGGGGTAAGTCCATGAAAGCGATGAGTTTTTTCTTCTGTGTTATCAGCACCAGATCTTGCTTATCATATAAGCATTTAAAACATATGTATTCCAATGAATGAAGAAGGGGAACAATAGAATCCAAAGGTGTTGGTTCACAGAATACTAGAAATTTGGTCTCCTTCTCATCCCTGTGCTGGTTCTGGGAGTAGTAGACAAAGCTCCTAGTGACAGAATTTAAAAAATAGAGATATTTTTACTGTTAATAAGGGCATGGAGCAATTGGAACCCTTGTGTATTGTTAGTAGGAATGCAAAATGATGCAGCCACTATGCAAAACAGTATAGTGGTTCCTCAAAAATTTTAAAATAGGATTACTATATGACCCAGCAATTCCACTCTAGGTATACACACAAAAGAATCAAAAAGCAAGGTCTGCAAGAGATATATGTACTCCATGTTCATGGAAGCATTATTCCCAATACCCAAAAGGGGGAAGCAACCCAAGTGTCTCTCAATAGATGAATGAATAAAGAAAATGTGGAATGTACATACAATGCAATAGTTAGTCTTAAAAATGAAGGAAATTCTGACACATGCAACAACATGGATGAATCTTGAGGATGTTATATTAAGTATAATAAGCCAGTCACAAAAAGACAAATCCTATGTAATTCCACTTTTACGAGGCAACTAGATTTGTAACATTCATAGAGACAGAAAGTAGAATGGTGGCTGTCATGGGCTGGAGGGAGTGGGGAATGGGGATTTGTGTTTCGTGGGTACAGAGCCTCAATTTATCATGATAAAAAGCATTCTGGAGACTGGTTGCATGACAGCATGAATGTCCTTAGCACTAATGAACTGTACTCTTAAAAATGGTTAAAATGGCAAATATTATCTTATGCATACTTTATCACAATTTAAAAAACAAGAACAAAATAAACCTCAGCACATAGTCCAGTAACACATGACAATAGAAAAGGATGAGTTGCGTCAGCCAGAGGTCACCCTCACTCGGAGCAGGGCAAGCATCCACTTCCACCCCATCGCAAGTCTCTTCAGAGCAGTATCTCGTAGCAATGGTTTTGGCCAAGGCCCTCAATGAGAGTCCCACCAAACAAAAAGAGTCACCACACAACAAGGGAGGCACTTATGTAACTTTAGGAAAATCTATTATCCTCAGAATTATTCCCCATAGAAAAGAGCACCTAGTTTAGGAGTCCAAAACAGGAAGACCAGGGGGCTAACATTTTTACATTTAAGCAGTTAGAAAGATGGGTGGGTGTAGGAGACAAAACATGAAGAAAAGCTGAACTTCAGGAAGAAGAGTGTGAAGCTAGAGAACTCCAAACCCAGGGAAGAGACGGACATGATCAGGAAGCCATACATGAGTGAAGAGTCAGTCGTTAAGGGGCCAGGATGCAAGTTACATTTGGCAGGGAACAGAAGCTGGCTCCTATACTCTGACCTTGTCCATTGAGCTCATCCCTCTGGGTTGATATAGGAGCTGTGTAACTGCCCACTAGTTTCTCAGACACATTCTGACATATGGCAGGAAAAAGATCAACAAGTTTGGTGATTAGGTGATCCATGTTGTAGTTGGAGAAAATATTTTAATATATTGGTGGGATTTGAAGTTATATTAATTACAAGAGATCAAAGAGAAACAATGAAGTGAAAAATGAAGGGAACAGATAGTGATCATTCTTTTAAGACAGCTGTTTTGAAAAGAAAGGGAGAAATAAGATGTTATTCTTAGAGGTCAGCAGGGACAAGCATGAAAGATAGCAATGTTTTCTTTCCTTTTGTGGTAGGCCAGATGAGGTTTCCACTCACTAAGATATCCATACTCTAAGCCTTAGAGTCTGTGACTATTTTACCTTATATGGCAAAAATAATTTTTCAAATTTGATTAAGGTTAAGGAGCTTGAGATGGGGAGATTATCTGGGTGAACCCAATCTAATCACATGAATCCTTAAAAGTGGATAATTTTTTCTGGCTGAGTCAGAGATGCCATCTTGCTGGTTTTAAAGATGGAGGGATGGGCCAAAAACCAAGGAAGGCAGGAGATCTCTTGAAATTAAAAGGTAAGGAAGCAGATTTTACTCCAGAGCTTCCAGAAAGAACCAGCTTTTCTAAATGCCATGATTTTAGCCCTGTGATAGACATCTGACCTCCAAAACTATAAGATAGTAAATTTGTGTTATTTTTAGGCCAGTATATTGATGGTAATTTATTTCAGCAGAATAGGAAACTAAGACACCTCTTTACAAATAAGCATTATCAAATTGCCATAATGTATTATAATACAGTACAAAATTATGTTACGTGGTATGATATTAACTAAAGCATTAAATTCAAGTTAATAAACACAGCTGCCATCTACCCAAGTGATACATATATACTAGTTATTTTAACCATGATAACACTACTTACTATAAATAGTTTTCCTGAGAATGGAAATTTATTTATCTTAAATGACTAAAAAGTAACACAACCAAGAACAGGAAAAAAAAAGCATCCTTGAACTGTACAAACATGGCTTCTGAATCAGAGTTTATTTATCATTTATTCAACACATTTATTTAGTACCTTCTCTATGTGTTGCTCTATAGTAGCCTGTGGTGGTAAGTACAGAAAACAAGACAAATTCACTGCTTTCCAAGAGCTTACACTCTAGCGGTGCACTATAACTAAAAAGAAGAATGTAAAACTATGTCACATGATGATAAGTGCCTGGAAGTAAAATAAAATGGAATTCAGAAATATAGGGTAACTGAAGGACATGCTAATATATAAAGGATGACCAAGGAAAATCTTTCTGAGAACAGTAGGAATTCCCATGTGGCTATCACAATGAGAATGGGAAACATGGTAGGAAATGAGCTCAGAAGGAAGTAGATAGGGAGGCAGATGACTTACGACCTTACAAGATACTTTTAAAACTTTACTTTTACTCTGAGTAAGAAAAGAAATCCATTGGAAATAAGATTTTGAACAAAGCCACAGGGTAACCCAAGTTAAATATTTAAAGAACCACTCTGAGTGCTATGTTGAAACTCACAGAGGAAGTGGGGAGAGGCAAACACACAACAAGAATCCATTTACAAGTGGAGGAGACAGCACCTTGGACTGCAGTGGTGACCTTGAAGGATGCAGTTGGGTTCTAGAGCTGACAGGTTTTACTGGTTGGTTGTGGTTTATAAAAGAGATAAGGAAGTTGACAATGACTCCAAGATTTGGGGCCTGCACAACTGGAAAAGAGAATTGCCAGCCTGAAAGGTCCTCACGAGATAACTTATGGCCAGCTGCCACCTTGCTCTAGAGAAACATTCCAAATCAGCTTGCCAAACTCTAGCTTACTGCCACCTTCTGTCACTACCCTCTTTACTGGCTCTACCTTTGTAGTTTGTGCCAGCCAGTCCCCTACTTCCAGATTTTTCCATTATCTGTTTTCCTTCCAACTCCAAGGATGCTGTTAAGCCCTCTTTTGGTATTACCTTCATTCTCCTAGAAGACTGAAAGGGGAGGAGAAACAACATAGTTCTCTTTACTGCTTGCAAGACCATTTCAAAGTATTCTCTCTTAATAAATCAAAACTGAATCTCTGACTGTTGTTCGGGGTTGCAAAACTCAGATCCTAAAGTTAAAAAATAGTGCTACTTTTTGCCATAACACTCAGGTTTGAGACTTTAACTAAAATTTGGAAGCAACAGGAACGGTCCCTTTCTGCATCATGCTAAATATATATAATATGATATAGCCAATAAAAATACTAATTATAAGTTTAAATTTTAATTTATTATATTAATTTACTTTAAAATTAATTAAATTGAGATGGCGGCGCAGTAGGAAGGAGCATATTTCGCTTCCCCCTACACACAGGAGAATATTCTGGCCAATTTACATCGGAACAGCAGAGAAAACAGCCATCAGAAACACAGCATATTTGAAATCAGGAGATCAAAAATTGTAGTGGACACTGAAAAACCAGACAATAGGGAGAATACTTCAGAACAATAAGAGCCCAAGGGGCAGCGCGGACACCAGGGCCGGATCTGAGGCCCGGGCGGGCTTCCGCCAAGCTCGCCACAAGATTAGGGAGGGAGCTGGGTCAACTGCTCCCTACCCAGCCAAACAAAGTTTGAGCGGCACTGGGATAAACCCAGTTGCTTGGAATCTCGCAGAGAGGAGTTGGGTCTCAGTGGCAGACAAGCTGGGGGTGTGAACACCCGCACATATCCCGGGGAAGGACTGCATACCGGAGCTCGCCTGATTATTGGCGGCCAGCGCCACTGGGACAGCCACACACCTGAGCTCCCAGGGCCTTTGACTCCCAGCACCCCAGGGACAGCTGCAGGGCTGGGCTTGCGGGAGCCAGGTGCCCATGGGTCCTTTGGCTCCTGGTGCCATTGGGACAGCCACACGCCTGGGCTCTCGGGACCTCCTGCACCTGGAGCCGCTGGAATAGGCACACGCCCTCCGGAGAGCTGTTTGGCTGCTTGCCTGAGCCCGAGGAGCCTCCGGCTCCGTTGGAGCAGGCACGCACCCGCGGAACTGCTGTTCGGCTGCTCACCAGAGCTCGTGGGGCCTTCGGCTCCCGGCACCCGTGGGGCAGCCAAGCACCTGAGCCCACCATCCATCAGGGACGATTGCACGAGGATTGGCACCCGTGTGTGACCGCAGGTGGCTGCAAGATCATAGGCACCTGCGTGCAACTGGGATAGGCACACGCTTCCTCAGAACTTACACCTGAGGCCATGGGCGGAGAGGCCCAGGGCTAGCTCTGCAGACAGTAGTGCAAAGATAGCTGAGCGTTGAACAGGGACAAAAGCGATACTGTCATCCCTAGGCCATTGCAGCCAGCAAGACCAGAAACACCAGCTCAGCAAGATTGAAAACAGGAAGAGTTGTTGGTTTTTTTTTTCTTTTTTCTTGTTGCTTTTTCTTTTTTCTCTTTTTAAATTTTAATTTTTTTCTATTTTTTATTATTTTTATCTTTTTTTAGCCCTCAATGCCCTTTACTTTGCGTATTTTCTTTCTTGCCTTATTCCTTCTTCCTTTCTTCCCAACTTTATCTCTTCTTCCTTCCTCTTTTTTCTTTTTCTTTCTTCTCTTCTTTCCTCTTTTTTTTTCTTTTTCTTCTCTTCTTTCTTCTCTTTCCATTTTTTCCTCTTTTCTCTTTTTAAATACCCACCAGTAAGACAAAAACAAAACAAAACGACAACAACAAAAAAAAACAACCCCGGAACTGTGAAAAAAACAGGCATGATCCCAAGGAGGGGGCATTTCAACGGATAAGACAGTGGAACCTGTGAACACCAGGATACCTGAAGCAGACAGCACCACTGAATCTCACAGGTATTCTACCACAGAAGTTCACACCATAAATCCAGGGAGCCAGAACAGACCAATTTAAGAAGTTAAGGCTAATAAGAAGAACCTCAAAAACAATGGGAAGACAAAGAAATAATCCCCAAATGAAAGGAAAGGAGGAAGCCCCAGAAAGAATGCTAAATGAAACAGAGGAAGCTCAACTGTCAGATTTTGAGTTCAAAGCAATGGTTGTCAGGAAGCTCCACGAGCTCCCAATGAGCTACCAGAAACTACAGGGAAGCTATGATGAACTCACTGCAAACTATATCAACATGAAAAAGGAAATAGAAACTATCAACAAGGGCCAAGAGGAAATGAAGAACACAATTTCTGAACTGAAGAACACAGTGGAAGGAATGAAAAGCAGAATTGATGAAGCAGAAGATCGGATTAGCGAGTTGGAAAACCAAGTAAAAGAAAACACCCAGAAAGAGCAAGAAAAGGAAAAGGAAGAGGGATTAAGAGAAATGCAAGACAATATGAAACGTAATAATATCCGTATAATAGGGATACCAGAAGGAGAAGAAGAAGAGCAAGGGATAGAAAACCTATTTGAAAAAGTAATGATGGAAAACTTCCCTAATTTGATGAGAGAAAAAGTCACACAAATCCAGGAAACACAGAGAGTCCCAATCAAGAGGAACCCAAAGAAGC